>CH003388.1:0-106620 GCA_000149265.1 Ciona savignyi
TGAACATTTTCAAGAATTAACTTAACTTTTCTCTTCAGAACAACACCATGATCGAGGAAGGCTTCATGACCGGAACGAAGACTGATGTCGGCACCTCCTCGGAGGGGGACTTGCTGATCTCGGCGAAATGGTGTCCGGCAGTGGGGCTGATGTAAGAGCATGATTTATTATTATTTGCAATGCGAATGTTGGTTTTTTCATTTTGTGTGTCCAACAAAATGAAAAATGGAATTTTAAAAAATGACTGCGAGCCTGAAATACTTTTTTATTGCCAATATAGGTTATATTTTTGCTTTGATAATTAGCAATTGTTTTAATTTTAGTATAAAATGTATAATTTTACACAATTAAGCCATATTTGCATGCTGTGACATAATTTTTCAATAGATTAGCCTCTACTACACTTCAAGCTTAATTTTTACAAAATGCTGCTTTTGGAAAAGCATGTTTAGCAATATGCATAGCAATTGCTGAGTTGTAGATACAGTGAAAACTGTTGTGAACACTGAACACCCATTTTATTAGTTTCTATTTAAAGATGTACTTTTTTCAATGGGTATTTACTGAACACGCCACTTTCACTGATATTTTTATAATTTTTGCTGCACAACGCATCGTAGCTAGATTTGCTTGTACAAATTATCAAAACAATTTTGATAACAATTTCTTGCACCGTGAACCCTAGATTGATGGCTCTGGTATGTTCAGTGGCCCAGCGGGCCCACGTGGCCTGACTCAGCCGCCATCTTTTAGTGACATCTTCCTCGTGATATCCCACGGCGAGGCAGCAGTAAGTCGCTTGAGTTGCATGCACTTGATTTCGTGTAAGAGCAATCGCTTTTAGACAATGCACAATTTTGTTGTTTTTTGATTGCGAAAGCAATAGATGCCTTGATGCTTTGATGGAGGAGTGTTTTTTTGAAATATTTAAAAGAGACCACTATTTCACTCGTGTGTGTTTTTTGTTTTGTCAATCATTTTGACAGGCCAAACAAACTACCATGTAACTGACATTATTGCGAAGGTATCGGAAATGTGCAACCACACGGAAATACTACTTGGAATCGTCACCGAAACAGAAAATGTAACAATGAATGGACTAGCAAATGCCATGGCTCTTGAAAATGTCTCCGGTGCATTTATGGCAGATGCCAATGACCTCAAGAACAGAGTAAGTCCTGTGGTTTCTAATCTTTTTTTACGGTTTCTACTTTTTTCTTTCTATTCTTAAACAATGTAAGTAGAACATTAAAACATATAAAGGTTTAATCACAATTGCTATATATTATGACGCTGTGCATATGCTTTGGCACAGCTACTCACAAGGTATTATGAGGAAAAAATAACTTTACCACAACTTTATTTGATGAATCTTGCTAAGTCCGCATCCTCTTCCCAGCTGACAGAGGAGGCATCTGGAGATTCTGACGATTACTTCCAGAAGCTCCGAGATGCAGAGATGATGCTGCAGAGGATGCAGGAGCGAGATTTCGTTCCCATGAAATCTGCCGCTGACACCGAACTCGACCTTGCCAACGACTGTGAGTGGAAAATAAAATTTGCTAATAATAGAGAACTAAATTAGAAACTGAAGATGTTAGTTGTAACAACCATAATGCTTTTTGGTTAATAAAATTAATAATTCAAATTAGAAAATGTAAAAATGATATTCTTGAATAAAAACAAATTTAAAAAGAATTCTTCAGGTCAGTTAACTTTAAAAAAATAAAGATTTACCATTTTACAGCTCTTATTATTTTGCTGTAAATTTGTCATAAACTGTACACAATGCTGTAAAAAATAGCTATAGAAATAAACGAACAATCTTTCCATCCAGTGCTGGACCGTGTGAACGCCAACTTTACCGTCCCTGCTGCAAACGCCTCCAGCGCCGTTGACACTGTCAGCGAGGAGCTAACCACTCAGCATAACAAGCTACGCGACCTGCGTGGCAAGCTCAATGACGCCACGCAGAAAGCAAACGATGCCACAACGGCAAACGCCGTCAACCGCAAAAATCTAACCGAGATGACGGACGCGATCAACAGTGAGTGGGCACTGCATGGTACTTCGGTGTTTCTTGCTTCTTTGCATGTCTTTTAGGCAATTAGTGTTTTGACTAGTGTTTAATCAAGAACTTACTTTCCGTAACTCAGTAAAATGCTGAGTTAATAAATGAAAACAATAAAATTTTAAACCATTACTACTAAAAGCAACCCTAAATAACCTGCTGTATAGCTGTTACTAATTATTCAGCCAATTTCAATTTTTTACACAATTTTAATGTTTAAAATTATTTTAGTGGTAGCGGTAGTGATTTGTAGAAAGCTTTTGTGTTATATCTCTTCTTATGCAAATGCATGCATGATTACAACTAAATAACTGCTTGCTGTGCTTAATTTAAAACTGGTGCAAGTAATATCCTGCCACCACCTTGTTTTCGTTTACAAAAATATCTACAATTACGTTTGTTAGAAAAAGTAATGTTTGCATGTGTGTGCAAGTCAAAGAGCTTATTATTTTATCACTGATCCGATTTCTATTCTCTCAGAAATCAACTCTGACACAACGATGGTCAACGACCTGCTCAGTGACGCAGACACACTGCTCAACGCCACCGTGACATCAGTGGAAGGACCGATCTCGAACGGAATAAACGAACTTGACCAACTGCACTCTGGGCTCACCGAGAGCATTGGACAACTGCAGCCGTTCTATGACCAACTTCTCACTGATTTGGAAAATGCGAGGCCAGTTGCCAATGCTGTAAGTTGGAAGAAATATTCGCAAAACTATTAGAAGTTAAAATTTCAGATTTAAAGCACATGTGATTGATTTCCTGCACAAAGCAGTGTCTCGATAAAACTCTTATCTCTCTGCTAAAGGAATACCTAAGCTAATTGAACAGCAAAGTTGTTAAGAATGTTTGCTTTCTGATTTTAAAAATATAAAGTAGAACAAATAAGCTATTTTTTGTTATTACAGTCAATCGCCAAAGCCAACCAGCTCGCTGATGACGCGGCGGCACTCAGCGCGATCGTACAAACAGATTCGGAGCCGCACAAAGCAGCCAACGTCTACCAGCAGATCTACATTGCTATGACCAACGCTGCCAACGCTGCAGAAGAAGCCCTGCAGGTAAATAAATTTACTGAGAAAAATAGCAAAAATTATTTCAAGATACTTTTTTGGGGTTAAAATAAATTTATTTTTATTAGTTTTCAAACTTTGATTTTTTATTTATTTGAACATGCTAAAGTTGCAATGCAAAAAGATATGTTATACTAAGTTGGTAAAAACAAAATTTTTTTAATACAAATTTTATTTATCAGGCTGCCACCAAAGCTGAAATGGACGTGGCCGATAAGAACTTGCAAGCCGAGGCAGAAGCAGCGGAACAGAGAAGCAGTAACTTGCTGTCGGAGACCCAGGATCTTCTGCAGAACGACATTAACAACCTGCGAAATAACATGGATATGACCAATGAGAACCTCACGGCACAGGAACAAAGAGTGGCTGAGTTTAACAACCGATTGAATGCTTTGGATGCTGCCATTGATGGGATGGACAGAGGTATAAGGAATTGTGATAGTATGTTGACTACCAGTATCTCTTTCAGCTTGTATATGAACAGTGTAAAGAAACCTACAATTTTCAATTCAGCACAATGCGGCAGAATTAGTTTACTAGTTTTATTTGTATCTGAACAGTTCAAGGATACGTATAATTTTCCATGAATTTTCACTTTAGTATAATACGGTAGATTCAGTTTACATTGATCCTCAAAAAGTTTTTTTTTACTTTTTACAAATGTCGGAAAACAAACTCATTTACTCTTCACACCAGGTAACATTGAAGCTGACATTGCCAATGTGGTAGACACGGCAGCGGAGGCTGAACAGGCAGCCGACAGCGCAGCAGTACAGGCCGATATGCTGCAAGAACAAATCCGCAATGCACCCGACCCCAACACTGACCTGCCAAGAGAGCTTGCTGCAACTGAACAACTCTGTAAGTGAATTGGCTGCATTTTTATAGAACTATCAATTTCTGTGGAGTTTTAATATATTTCAAGAGGTTTTGATTTGATTTAATTTTCAAAGTTTGATTTTTAAATTCCTGGATATGTTTTTTTTCTATACCATACAGATTACAAAATTTTTTTCGACAATTTATTGTTTTCTATGTCGATATGTAAAAAATATTTTTAACCTTTAGTGTCGGACTTGGAAATCAATGTCCCTGCTTTGGAAACAACCACGACCAACATCCAGAACAAGGCGGAGAGACTCAGAGGATTGGAGAGCAGTCTTGGACTTCTCCAGAAGATCGACGATATTAAGAGGAAGATTGCACTTACTCGTCATGTAGCTAATGGGGTAAGTAAAAGGGAAATAATCAATGACTTAAAAAGTGATGGTCCATATATTGTTAAAGATGTACAACCAAGAAATTGCTCCTGCCTATAAAATTGATCAAGAACAATTATAAATTAAATCGACTGCCCAAATACAAAAGTTTACACAACTTATTTTTTTCATCAGGTGAAATCATCCATGCAATTTTCGAGTGTGCCCGAGGGTGAGCCAGTGCAGTACGTGCAACTCCGCACGCCGGTCACTGTACAAGGGCTCGAAAACAACCTTATTACCGAGTTCTATGTCAATGTGGATGCTGCGTTCGGTGATAACTCACTTATGTACATTGGCGACGGCACGGTGGGACATTTATCAAATTATTTACCAACTTTACTTTACAGTTTAAAACGTTCTGCTGTGAATTTTTAGATGCATGCTGTAAAATCAATAAATATTTGTCTATCCATAAATACCACTGGTAAAATAAGTTAAAAACAATGGTATAGGTAATAGGAAAAATATAGTGTTTAATGGTGACATGCATTCCAGAGAGCTGATGGGGACTTCGGAGCTGTTGAAACCGTTAATGGTAAAGTCCGATATTACTTCAAAGTTGGGGGCGGTTTCCGTCAGCTTGAAAGTGATGTCTCGATTAACAATGGAGAATGGCACAAGATCACAATTAAGAGGTCAGTGTTCTGTACTCTGCCTATTTATAAGATCCATACTTATGCTTTTTAATGAGGCCTGTAGTGCTTATGCAGGTGTCTCTGTAATAAATAATAGAGTATTTAAAAAATAAATAGTTTCGTGGTAAAACCTATTTTAATTTATCTATCAACCAAACACACATAACCATCTCCACACATCGACTTGGCACATCAGGGCAGTGGACGAGTCGTCGCTTGAGGTTCACGATAATAACTGGAACTTGCTAGGCAGAAAAAAGGTTATTATACCCAGGAAGCGAAAGGTCATGAAAATCGGAAAAGACCCGAAAATATTTTTCGGCGGCTTTCCAGGAAACTTTGTGGTAGGTTGGTGGTTGCGCCATTGCGTTTCCCTGTGTGGTTTTCTTGGTGGTTTGGTAGTTTGTAACACTGTGTGGTTTTCTTGGTGACACTTATTGTGTGGTTTTTATTACCAGTAGTGTAACGGTTTTTCATTGGGTTGTCACGGACTTGGTATTGGCAAAAGGAAGTTGGTCGATTTAGATGTAGGGTTTTGTTGGGGTCAAAACATTTGGTTTATATACCAGCTCTAAGGTCATGGTTGTTGCTAAAGTTTCAACAGTGGAAATTTATTTTTTGGCAAAGTTGGTTTTCATCTTTATTGGCAAAACTTCATTAAAATCTTGTATAATTTTCATCGGTTAGTGTTAAAAATCGAATTATTGTAAAGTGATAGCGGTTGTTGTTAAAAGTCAATTAATCTTTTGTTGATCAACATTGTATCTCGAGTAACTTTGTGTTTGGGTGAGAGTTTTGGTTGAGAATTGAAGCACCATTGGCATGCAAAAAAAACGTACAAAGAAAGAGAAGAATAAGACCGAAGTAAAGGAAAGCACAAAACACCACACGAACAATCACCAACATATAAAACACATCTAACCTAAAAATGCATAAACACCTCTGATCACAAACAACCACCAACATATAAAACGCATAAAACACCTCTGACCTTCCACTAAACGGCGCACGTTACTAGAATCGGCAACTTTGGGTCTTTGGAAGTCGAGTATCCTTCGATCACCCCCGGTAGAGGGGATGGCACACCAGCTGCGAGCTTTGCCACCGATTATAAGGAGGGCCGTACCGACGGCCAGGAACAAGTGGCCAACATTCATCGTAGCAGCATGAGTTTTTACATGGGCGGGAACCCGATGGAATCGGTACACTTGCATGTTTGTTTTGTGTGGTGTGCTTTAACTCTGTGTTATCTAGTGTTTAAAGGCAATATTGCAAAAAACAAGAAATTAAAATTTTGTTCCTCAACTGGTCAAAAAGAACTATTCGCAAATTTTTAAGCACAAATTTAAAAATCTTAACTTTTGGACAAGGCGGAAACTCTTGTGCATGAACAAATGTCTAATAGTTTTTAACTCTTCCAGCCTCCAAGTCAGATACAGAACACTGGTGTGGGGTCAGCCTGCATTGGTGAGGTTAAACTTAACAATGAAACCATCGGAATCTGGAACTTTAAAGCCTACAACGGTCCTAAACCTGGTCAAAACTGCCAAGATAGGTAAGTGAAAATAAGTGGTAATTCACAGCAATCAAATTTTGTTTCGTTTGGCTTACTTTATGCTGTTTCCATTGTTTATTTTGCACAAGCTTTCCTTTAATTTTAAACTTGGTTTCTCAATTTGCATGTTTTAATTTGGAAAAAGATAACAGCCGATTATTTCATAAATATTTAAAAGTTATGCAAATCCTTTTGTTAATTGAGTAACGAACCAAACAAAACTGCCAGATGGTTGGATTATGAAGCAGTGGTTGACCAGTTTAGGAGGTGGGTCCATGGAGAGTGTAGTGACCCATGCTCGCATACACGCGTGAAATGTGTCACAGGCATCTTTTGTTACAACAGTTATATCACGGAGACCGTGAAAATCATGTTTTGAACCTATTGTGCAGTGGGATGTAGTGAAATGCTTAGCACCCCTTGCTTTGTTTTTTGGAATTGTAGAAAAACCTGTCAAAATGAGCCACTTGGGTTAAGTGTAGAAGTCGTTAACAGGCAGCCAATGCTAAGATTAATTTGCTCAAGAGTATTACAACTTAGGAACTTGGTACTTGTGTGTGCACCCACCCACCCAGGTGGCCACTTTAACAGGTTTAGCTGCAGCATTTGAAACATCACTTCTCACATAGCTACTAACTGCATGTCTCATAATAACCTCATTCTTTGTTCTATCAAGGCCTTCATCTGACGCACTTACCAACCCTGATAACTTAGCTAGTGGGTAAGGACGAGTGCTTTCTCTATTGTTTAGTGATCAAGTTTGCCAACTCATTAATATCAGTTGACCAACTTGACTGCGAAACTATTATGTTACATTCATCTCTGCTTTATTAACCAGCATGAACTAATACACTATGTTGTCAAGATACTGCATGTATTTTTGAGTTTACTTTCACAAAGATTTTTATTTTATTGTTTACCTTTGTATGAAGTAATAGTTTTTTTGTTCTTTTTACATTTTTTATTAAAAAATATAAAATTTTAAAGAGTAATTTTTTTGTTCACTTTACAAAAATGTTTCTCCTTTAAAACAATAAACATTTTGTTCACCCTAAAACATTACAAATTTTTGTTTATTCCAAAACATTATAAAAGTTTTGTCCTCTATAACAGTACATTTTTTGTCCACTCGAAAACAATAAAAACTTTTGTCCACCCCAAAACATATAAAAAATTTTGTCCACTCCAAAACATTCAAATATTTTGACGACTCCAAATCTTTGTGCATGCATGTGAAGATGACACAACTGAGCCTTCATTTAAACATATCTCGTGTACCAGGGTTGCTGGGCTCGGTTCTAACCAAGTATGGAGGTTCAGTGGCTTTGGAAGTTACGTGCGGATTGCCAGGTCCGACATTAACTTCCTCAACAACAACGCCGGGAGTGTTCACTTCATCGGATTCAAGTTTGAGACTCTCCAGGATAATTCTCTTCTGTTTCTGGTCGGGCAAACAACGGTAAGTGAAGACTTGCTGTATAAAATCTGCACTGTCGGAGCTGTAGGAATGAGATGTATAATGTTGTCGATGTTACATAAACCTTTGCTTTGTTTTTTCTTGTTATTGATTTGACCTTTATCCATTGATATTGTTCTGTCGTATTTAAAAGGTTACATGTTTTTCTATATTTTACTTTTTGACTTAATGAATAATAAAATAAGATTACTTGATTTACTGTAGTCCAAAAAAGGTTATTTGATTACTGTGGTAACCTTAATTTAAAGCATAAAGCAAAAATGTTTTAAACCAAACTCATTTTTTTATGTGAGGTGATTAATTTTATAGTTTTTAATACCATCATCTGAAGCAAATGCAAAATCTGTTTCGCAGAATATAAAAAAATCCAATGTCTTGTTTCTTTTCCCAGGAACAATTTATGGCCCTTGAGGTTGTGAATGGTTTACTGGTGATGACATGGAACTTTGGTTTCCCTGGAGGACCAGTCAACCAGACCCTGGAGAATGTTGGCGATGTGACGATGCAAGACCGCCAACTGCTCGTGAAAGCAGGCGTTGCCACTGTTCATAGAGTAACTGTTGTGTCTGTCGATTTGAGGTAATAAATCTTTAAATTGCACCTTTGTACATATAGAATAAAACATAATAAGAATAAATGTTATTTTTTTGTAAATTTTAAGTAAAATTTGAAATGAAAAAAATGAGTTATTTTATAACCCAGAGCTTCCTTTATTTTAAGTAAATTAAAAACATAATAATGTAAGATTGGAAAACTGTTATGCTGACTACTTATTATTTTATTTAATCTCTCGATTTTTATAATTTTTAATTACATTAAAATTAACATATAAAATTTGATTTAAGACTTCGATTGAGGGAAACATTCGATGCCGGTGTTCCCAACGTGCTTGGCGATGTTTGGATTGGTGGAATGTGGAATAGCAACATCAACCCAGCGTAAGTTGAAGAACATGGTCCATAGAAACTTTTTTAATTTTTTTTAAAGAAAAGTTAATATAAGGTGATGTGTGTTAGGACTCAACTGTTAATGTTTGGCTATGTACCATTGTACAGTACTATCACCACATATCAGGAAGTAGTAATATCCAAATTTGATTGTGCATAAACCTTTATTTGGATCTTCGGTTAGTACAACAAATAAAAGTTTATTAAGGTTAAAAAAACAAAAAAATTTTCAAACAGTTTTATTTGCGTTTTTTTTTTAAATATCATTTTTTCCAGTTTCCGATCAATCCTGACCAACATCGATGTGTCGTTCCGTGGTTGCCTCCGAGAGCTCAACTTCAACAGCAGAAGCTTCGACATTCAAAACGCCATTGAAAACATTGGAGTAACCAGAGGATGCCAGAAAGAGGTAAGGTTTGGTGGATGACTGCTAATTGGGAAATTTGTTTTAGCAGGAAAATTTAAATGTGAATTTTTAAATTTTATAGTGGAAATATTTTTTTATATTGTAGAGGATTGGATGTTTAGCAATTTATATTTAAGTCGAGGAAATAAAATGTCTTATATTGAATTACTACAAAACAGTCACTACTCAAAGAAGAGATAAGATTTTACTATTTTTTTTATATTTAGGCTGTCGCCGACCTTAAACTTGATGGGGGAGACTTTGTAAAGATGCCTTCGACTCTTCCCAACATCCAGAACATTGATGGCAGTGTTGTCATGAGAACGGGGACCCCTAGTGGTACAATCCTCAATTTCCGAGACACTGAGGTAGAACATTAGGTGGTGATAGAGGGGTGGTAAACATTTAAATGCCGACACTGGTGAAATTTAACAATCAGGGATTTTTTTGTAAAATGCTCAGTGCTTCAATTTTTGGTTTTAGTTACTTTGCCAAAGTTTTTTTAAGCACGTGTAAAAGTATTTAAAGCAGTAGCAGCATGCTTCCATCTAAAGAAAATTTACATTAACTCTTTGCATGTCAGTCCTCGCTAAATTTTATTTCCTTTATTCTGTGCACTACTAACCATTGTACAACTCAAGCATTTTGTCATTTAATCAGCATTACAGTTTTGTTACTTTTTTAGCCTTATTAAAATGCATTTGTTTTTAGTCAAAGTTGATTATGCTAGTTGATTCATTTTATATCCTGTAAATATGAGTGCAACCTAGTTTATGTAGTTTTCATTCTCATTTATTTTTTAATCGTTTTTTTGTATCCATTTTAAGTTTGTAGCCTGCGGTGCAATGTACTACTGTACATTCCTATGCATGTTTCGTTTAATAAACGCATGATTTCCTACTTACCAGCAACCGTCCATACTCTTTTTCTCTTGGCCTGGAATTAGGGAGTAGATTGCAGAAATCGAGCAGCCATTATGCATATTAAGCTAGAACTAACACAATGCTTACGCACTAATGAGAACACTCTGCATGTCAGGTGCTGGCAGCTTAGAAACTAAAACGCATGAGGTGCTTTGTGTCTCTGAATTTAGGCATGTTGAGAAATTTGAAACCATAACACGAGCATTGTTGATGAATTATTAGTCTAACACAAGAAGAGTTTGCATGCTGGTGGCACCATGTTTACGACAGTAGAAGCAGGTTTTGCTTTGGTGGAAGTTTGGATCTTAATTCTTTAAACCTGACACAGGCCTCTCTTGATGTTGGCATTATAAAGCCCAACTTGAAACCTGTTGATGGGGAAGATGCACTCGCTGGCGGAGCCACAGCGATCCCAGCAGAAAGGGAAATGATGACAACTGCAGGTGGAGACCTGGGCTCCGGTGGCGTCCCAGTCGAGGATGATCTGGCGGCTGCACCAGCAGAAGCCAATCCAGCTCTCGATGAGGCTGCAAGCATTGGTGGTGCTGGTGGTTCAAACGAAGAAGAAGCAATTGATGGAGGAGCAAACCCAATTGACATCACTGAAACTGAGCTTGCCGACCAGCCAATGATTGACACTGAAGAGCAAGCTCGCTATGCGCTGCCACCAAGTGATGATGAAGCGAGCGACACCACAGCTGAGAACAGTGGAATGTTACCGGTCGCTCTCATTGTTATCGGCGTGATAGTTGGTATCGTGGTCCTAGCTGCTATCGTGTCATCTGTTCTTAAATCTAGTCTTGTGGCGGGACCAGCTGCACCACCAGCTCCTATCTCCCCAGAACAGGCCCCGTTGAATGATGTGCAAGCTCAACGCACCGCTCAAATGGACTGGTAGCTTATCACCTGAAAAACTACTAAGCATGAATCACACATTGTGCTGCAATCATAGCTTCAAACTAGTGTACAAAGGCCTCAATACATTCAGCATATATAGAAACTTTAGTGTTAATCGACGCAACATTTTTCTCCCACATACGCTTTTGTATATTGCCTGTTCCCTTGTGTTGCCAAAGATTTTTATAAATATTTATTGGTGATTAATCAAGGAGTAGTAAATTTATAACAGCACTAATAAATAACCCACTAGGTACATGCTTTACTATTTACCTTTCATGGCGCAAACTTATGGTACAGACACCGCATTTGAAGTTTGAATCCACTTGTATATATGTCACTGTTCATTACCATATAAATATGTTTTGTACTCATTTTGGTACTTGTTTTTGTTTGCCTTAATTAATTAATTACCATTTCCTGGTGCTGCAAAAATTCACCGCTTGTGCCTTAATTGCTTTAAACAATCAGCATACATTATAAGCCTTGCCCTGCTGACTAAGTGTGAGTAGATTATATTTTTCACTTTCACCCTTCATATAATTGTTGCACTTTTTGCGTCGGCAGCGTTTTTGATTCACTAATAAAATGTACAGAACTAAACAGGTGTTATTACCAAAGTTGACCAAAGCTAGATTAAAGGGCAAGAATCAGTTTTACAAGTCTGATCTTTATAAGGCGCTACTGCAACTTTTATTGGTAAATATGATGATTTCTTTATGCAATAGAAGCTTACAAACTGCAATCACTTAGAGGTAATGTGTTTATCATTTTATTTATTTTTATTATTATTTGTTTCATTTCTTATGTTTGGCATCAAGGAATGTCACCTGTGTGGATGTCAAAAAACAATTTTTTTATCCTTTAATTTTTATTGCAGTTTTCTTAAACATTGTTAGGTCTGATTTATTTAAGGCAATTTTATAATGTATTGTCACCATGATGTTACTATCAAGTTTGTGGTCATTTTAGTTAGGTATTTTAGAGAAACTGACGACTTATAAACAGATCATTTTGTTTGGGTGGCATACAATAGAGGTGTCAGTCAGAAGGTCCAGCCTGGAAGATTAAAACAATTGCTTTTAACGAACCATGCTTAAACCCAGCACTATTATATAGAAAATTAAGAAATGCCTGTATTGTATTGCATACAACTCACTGCAAAAGCTCTGGTAACCTGATGGTTGGAACCACTAAGAACATGGTATTCTTTCCTACAAAACAAAATTATTTTAATACCATTAGAGTACAGACTATGTGCTAGCAATTATAGATTAGTTTGTTATTACTCGATACATTGGAATGTTAACTTTATTTTTTCAATGGAATATTCTAGAACAACGAACAGTTGACCCTGTTCTTGAGAGAGGGTCACGTGGTACTGAGCGATGGCGTTGAAGAAGTTGAATCTAGGGAATTCTATGCAGACCATGGAGCTCATATGATCACATTTAAACATACAGCCGATGGGTAAGATCTAAGAGGATATACCACTGCCATACGAATTATAATTTGATTATAATAGATAGGGTAGAAATAGTAATAGGTGATTTACCATATTGATAATAAAAATTACTGACATAGTTACTATGCACTACATTTACCACTGATATGAAATAACAACATAAAAACGCATGAATTTTGCATTACTTTTATGCGTTGACATATTTGGTATGCATGAAATGGAAAGGAAAATGTATCTGTTCTGTAACCTGAATGACTTGGCATATCTGTAATATGCAACCTAGTAATGGAAAAAATAACTATTTTTCACTCTTCCCGATAAATAGAGTATCTTATTTTCTGTCCTATAATATGATACTTTTTTAAATAGGTCCATGAGACTTGCTGTGGATAACCACGACAGCAGAAGATATCAATCTCCACTCTCTTTGGCTGATACTGAGCTAAGTAGGCGGCGACGACAAAACTTAGATCTGGAAGTGGCCATTGTCAACCCACAGGTGTATGCTTACATTGGTGGTGCTGAGAATATGCCCATGTTCACAGGCTGCATTAAAAATCCATACATCATGACGTAAGTTGAAAAAAATTGGGTATCAAATTTATTAGCTTGAATAAGGGATCCTTAAACCGGTAGACATCTAGGATTTGCATGGATAGTAAATGTGACATTATTATAAACTTTAGGATTGTAGAGTAAAAGACCAAAATAGCAAATACATGGTGTTTAAAAATTCCGACCTCTTTTTTTTAGTTAGAAAAAAATAAATGTTCTACTTTATAGTTTATAATGGAAGGAAGTGTAAATTTTTAATGGGGTGAAGCCCAGATTGTTTAAGCAACCCTGTTCGAAGTAATCTTTAAATTTATAAGATTTCTACACTTGAAAATGCAACTTTAAAAGTCGCGTTTCAGTTTGCTTATATTTTGGAAAATGTTTAAATAAATTTAAATTTGGACGATTTTTATTTCAGTGGGGGAAGAACTCCTGCTATATTGACTTCAAACTTGAGTTGTGGTTCCCCTGGTACAGCATGCGTTGGGAGGCCGTTGTTCAACGCATGTAACGTTGGGCGGGTGATCACACGGGAAAGTATTGAAATCGGGGACAATTTAGTGGCACTCACTGCTGCTGCTCCACGCACTAGTCGCCGTAGGAACAGAAATAGAAACGGTCGTGGAAGTAGGTTGTGTGGATATTTGATATACTAACCTATATCTTGATGTTCTATTGTTAAAATTTGAATTATTGATGTGTCCTTATGAATATTTTTAAAGACCGAAAGGTTGCTTAACTTACTAAAAACTGTATAAAATAAAAAGGGGATAAACATATATTTGTAGAATAATGTGTGTTGATTCTCAGGAAAGAATTTGTTTTTGTTTACCAGTGCCAAATAAAAAATGGACATGTTAAACCAAAAGCCTTTATAGTAAAAATGGTTTTAAATTTTTTCAAACTTTATTTGCAGTGCCAAACCACATGTATTCTTCACATCACTCAACATATCTGCTATATTTACAAAAACAAAATATTTTACATATATCTGCTTCTTGTTGCATAAACTTGCAATGCCCAATGATCGAATCTCATGATAAATTATAGGGAGAAGAGATCGCACAAGGCAAGGCACCAGAGAAAGCGATGTTGTGTTGGCAGTTGATCAGCTACCAGTGTACAATGAAGGATTTGAAAGCTCATGCAAGCTTCCATACCTTCCAGAATCTCGTGGCATCCAATATGCAGGTATGGAGAATATGTTTTTTTAATTTTACTGTTTTTTGGAGGGGGGGGGTATTGTGTTTTCCCTGGATGTAAAAACCACAATCATTACCTTGTCAAAATGGACTACTACAAGAACATTTTTGGGCCTTAGTTGTGTAAATGCTAGACTTTGTTTAATCAACTTTTTAACTGGGTGCCCCCACCAAGGGATCTTTCATAGTGGCACAATTTAAATTTTGTAAAGTCAGATTTAGTTGCAATATGCCTTACCAGGTTGCTTTTTGAAGATGTGTATGATTCATAGCCCCAAAAATTAAAACAATTTAAATTATTTTTTAGGAAATGGTTATACAAAATACTACGTGAAAAGATTCAATCCTTCTAACTGGAGATTTTCATTGTCTCTGAGAACCACAAGAAAACGTGGCCTTGTGTTCTTTATGTCGGATACCCGGTTTGTATGCATATGGTCCAAAAATATTTTGATAAATTAAATATAAGTTTTAATTATCTGTCAATGTATTTTAAAAGAATAATTTAATTGTAGAACGCTTACTTTTGATTACGTAATGGCAATATGAATATATATGAAAATATTGCTGTAATTTTAACACCTATCTGACAAGAATGTTGTAAAAAGGTAGGCTATTTTTTAAACAGAAATTGTATATGTCACAGATGCAACGAGCATATCGCAGTGTATGTAGTACACGGTCTCATCGCGTTTAGCGTGATGTTTGACAATGAAAGAACTCGTCTGAAGTCGGTCCGAAGATACAATGATGGCTTGTGGCATCACATCACGTTCGAAAGGAAGGGAAACGCAACACAACTTATGCTGGATTCCAGTATTGAAGGACAAGGCACAATATTTACCAATTCCCTCACTTTCCCATCCAATATGGAGTTCTATATCGGTGGTCTTCATGTAAGTAAAAATTTAGTTTTTTTTGCAAATGATCGCCGGGAAGTTGTGTTCTTTAACACACATTATGTGTCCAGTCAAGTTTTAGGAAAATGAAATTATATGTAGTCTCTAATACAACTCTGTATGTCGATAATAATAAGGTAGCAGGAAATGAGACATATATGGTCTGTACTACATCCATGTATGCCAGTAATACCAAACTTGATGACCTATATATATATATATATGTATATTTACCTTATCCCCACAGTTACAAAATGCACTTAAATTGACTGGACAGTATGATACCTCCTATGATATACCAGTTTTCCAGCACATTTCCCCAAGTTTTAAATTTAACATTCAGGAGGTGCCCAAGCGATTCGCTGTCAGGCAAATCACAAGAAAGAAGCTGACCGATTTCACTGGTTGCATTAGAGACGTGTATATAAACAACTTGCCAATTGAAACATCTGGAACCAGTTCGGTGGTCCAAATGAACACTTCACCATGCTTTGAAGGGGGAGCTGAACCTGGTTTGTAAACGACACTTATTAGACTTTCAGGGGATAATTTTGCAGATGGTATACATGACTAATAGCAAGCTCATGAGTGGCAGTATGTATTTCTACACCTGTATTCCCACCATCCCGACCCAAACCATACACATGTTTTCCCAATCTGCAGCTGCCACTTGCGTTTTGACGGTATTAAAAAATATCAAAGTTAATTTTATAAAACATTGTGCAATACATCATATCACGTTCGGATAATTAGTCTATAAGCACAGTCGACTACAAGACATTCCGAAAAATGCAAATCTAGTCCTATTTGTAATGCAGTTTTTTTATACAGGTATGTTCTACCCCCATCCCAATGAAGGCTACTCATCTGCATACATGGTTGGAATAACAAACTACACGGTCGCAACCAATATTGAAGTCACTCTAGAAGTGAAACCAAGGTCGCAAAGCGGGATTCTGTTCTCAGTGGGAGGAAGCACAGGTACGGAAAGGGATATTTCTTATAGCCTTTGAGGTTAAGGAATGTTAGTGAAAGTTCTTTTCTCGGAAGCACAGCTACTTTACTACATAGATACTTTGCGAATGTGATCGACCTAAGTTCAAACAATACAGGTTGCTTTAAATTCTAAAAACTTTTTCCTTAAGGGAGTTTCTTCCACTTGGCACTGGTAGAGGGCAGAGTGGCAGCAAGAGTGCGACAAGGCGGTGAAACTCTCTTCACCATGTATGATCCCTCCAGATTTGATTCAAATCTATGTGATGGGCAGTGGCATACGATAAGAGGTAATGTGTGTTTTTTTTTAAAATTATTATGGGTGTATATTATTGCTAGAGATCCTTTTGTAAACAACTCTTAGATAGAATAACGGTTGAATATTAGTGCTCTAGAAACTCAGTATCATTCTGAGAAATTTATTAAAATCACCCTTGTAAACACACATGATTTCAACTGAGCAATTAATGCATGTTTTGGTTACTACAATGCGGATTTAAACATGATGTTTTAACCTTTGCCCTACCAATGGTTTGGATTATCGATTCAAAGATGCATACTGACTGAAATAACATTACTAAAGATGGTAATAATGTACAGCACCGAAGTATGTCTTATTGTAATGATTTCTCCCACTTGCTAACTATTAAAACTTGTGGTGTGTCACACCTGCCAATGTAACAAATCTTGTTCTAATTACCGTTTTTAATATCTTGTATCAGTGAATAAAGTGAAAAACATCTTGGCGCTGACAGTGGATGATAGATTGGTAATTCCAATTGAAGAAGGGTTGCTTGAAAACAGCAACTGTGACACCGATGGTGCATTGTATGTTGGAGGATTACCGGGTAAAAATAGTTTTTGTCGGAAATACTGTATAGTATCTTTAACAGACAATACTACTAAATTGTGGTAATAAAAGTAGATGCGTTTTGTGATACAAAAACCTTAATGAGGTATATTTAAATAATACTACATACTACTTTTTTATATATATTTTTTTAAACTAAATAAGATAATTATAAATAGTTTTATTTCATTTTTTATTTTTTTTTTTACTACTACTAAATAACATACCAAAACTAAATTCTTATTTTTAGCTTACATGAGTATGGATGGAATGTTAACAAACAGTCAATACCACGGTTGCATCAGAAAACTCAGAGTAGATTACTTCCCAATCAACCCAAGCACATCCTATTTGGTCTATGGCGATATTACGACAAATAACTGTCCATTATCTTAAATAACTCAATATGAAATCAAAGCATTTTCTATGTAAATAATTATTCTACATATTTAAACTCATCCATCTGAAAGGTCTAAGCTTTCCGCCTACATATCTTTGCTTAAAAACTAAAATGATTATTATTCTGTTTAGAAATTTTATCAATGTGTAGTTAGGTCTGATTACTACAAGTAAATGGTGAATAAACATTCCTCTTTTATTTTTTGTTTTTACGAAATAATTACGCATGGGCCATTTATTCTGGACAGTTAAGAAGCAAGATGTACTTGTGTACCTAATCCTAAAAGTTCCTGTAAAGATGCCTGTGTTACGTAATAGCGCTTGTATCATGTAATGTATTTTTCACATGTAAATACTCACATGCCTAACTTGCTTAATGGGATTGTCAAACAAGTGCAATGAAACTGATCTTGCTATAAAATGTAGCAATCAGTTTAAAATTTCCATTGTAATTTACTCGTTTTTCATCTGTACCCTGCCTTATAAAAACGTCATTGTTTTGCCACACATTACACCAACTTTCTGTAACTACTATCAGCCTACTGTATTTTTTATGGTGTGATTATAAAAAAGTTTTTTTTTCAAAAATTAATGTGTTATTTGGATAAAAGCATTCTTATACTATCACCACATTATCTACATAGATAATCCGCAGTGTCTGACTATTACATTCACATATGAGCCACGAACATACATACTGCAAGCAATAACTGTTCTTTGATCAGCTGTATATACCATATAAGTTTGATGGTAATGATCACCTCACCTTAAAACCACATGAGCAATCCAAAACTTATTTATCTTTTATCCAATTTATATTGAAAATAATAGTTATTATTAAGTATATATTAAATGTAACCTCTGAACTGAATTAAATTTGTGCCAAATTCTGTAAATAAATATAAATTCTGCTCAAAAATGCACCGGAGTCCTCTCTGTAAATCTTTGAAGAGCAGACTAAATTAAGAAGTCAAAATATTCTAAATTATTATTTTCCTTTTTAACATAAAAACTGCAGTTAGTTAAAATTGAATAAGCCAATTGGAAAATATTCTTTTAATTGACTTTATATACTTAAGACAGTCTTGAGCATATAAATCGTCATGAAGTTTTCATATTAGCTTTCCTAGCTAGGGACACGCCATTTGAAAATCATATCATATTAAGAGCAATAGTTTTATTGGGCTCTCTTTATAAAATGAAAAAAAATATTTGAAAGTGTGGGGGTTGTATCTGAAATATCTCTCAGGTTGCTAAAATTTATACAAGTGCACAGTTTTAAGCTAAAAACTTATTTAAATCAGTAAATTTATTTTGGAATGCTTTATCAAAAAGGGTGTTTTCTGGTCAATGCCTTTCAGACTTGAGTCCTATTTTTCAAATACTTGACTTGAGTCAGAACATTAAAATGACTTGACTTAATTAAATCTTTTAAGAAATGCATAGGATATTAATGTTTATCTCCGTGAATGGGAAAACCCAGGGGGTTAACACACAACTGTTGGGGCAAGCTATATTAGATAATGTTTTTTTTAAAAGTGGTAATTAATATCCATTTTAGGGATAACAACAGAAAAATAGGTTAAGAACCATCGTCTTACAAAGTAGACGATTAACCAACTTCCGTTGTGGCCATACAGATGTGACAAGAGTAACAACCAAAAACTATAAATCATTGGGTATGCTTTTATTACGGACAGCATAGCATTATTTAGTGATAACACGAGAATATGATTACTGCTATAAGCGCAACACGGATTAAAACCATTATATAAATCAAATAAAGTGCATCTCCAGTTATATATATTCGTTCGCGCAATCTATATGAGGCAATGTTAGTCAAAATTGTACGGCAGAATCAATCGAAATTGTACGGTAGTGTGGCCGCATGGTTACCGCTACACAACACACCTCACCTCAATAGCTCTTTATACCACTCAATCGTGTGTGTGTGCTTAAGACGAACACCATGACTGTCGATATACCGCTCACATCATGATACAACAATCCAATCTGTATAAGGCATGTAAATAGCACTACATTAACAACATATAAACAGTAATACTAAACAATGAAGCGTTTAGAGGACTAGAGCTACAATGATGCGAATACTAAAGCTTCAATGAAGTGTTTAAAGGACTTTTGAAATTAAAATCACACAAATTAAAGTTGGAAATTAAAATCATTGCACTACACTTCACAAAAACTTTAACGGATTTTCACCAAGCAATGTTGATAATTGTTACTCAAAACACTGATCCCACAACAAGTTAAAGAAATTCAGATTGCTAGAGTTTCAGCTTTGCTACCTTAACCTTTAAAGGTGGGGAGGTATTGAGGTATTTAATTACCTGTTTTACCCAATACTACTCAAATACTGCTGCAAAATTAATCTGATAGGTAGCACAACACAATTGACACATCCATCCATCCATCCATTCATCCATGGACACAGTGAGTTCGGAACAGAACAGTGTTAACAACAATTGCTATTAAAGAAAAGTATATGTAAAGTCAACATGCTATTTAAATCTCTTTTCTGTTTAAAGGCAACGATTAAAGAAAGGCCAAATCTGTTTTTGTCGATGATTAAATGAGAGTTTTAAACACTCAAAAAATACACACAAAATTCAAATTATTCAGATTTTGACTTCTCTGGCACTTCATCAGGAAACACTTGAGTCAGAGGTGTTAGGCCAAAATGCATGATGTGTCGTTGATAGTTCTTGCTAGCACGGAAGAGGCCATCGGTGTCATGAAATCGATCTAGTATACCAAGCACGCCATAGCACTGGTTGAATCTGAAAAGCAGATTAGTTAAGGCATAGAACTGCAACTTTTAGATACTACTACACTATTTGCTACACAGGCAGGATGTGACATTTGGTACACCATCCTGCCTCTCAAAACATGTAAAAGACTGTTTGGGCAAATAACAATGGGCTATTCCCTTAGATTGGTATACATCTTGAAGCGCCATATGACAGACTTAAGAAAAAAAATTGTATTGGAATATCATGGCTAATAATTGTTTACACTTTTCTACAGTTTATTAGGATAATGTCCTTGTCCTGTAGCAGTGCAATCTTAGCGGATTTCGCCCTAATCCAGTGAAATAATGGGTTCTGAAGGAATGTCATATACTGCAATAGCTTCGGGAGATAATATCACATAAATCCTACTGGCACAGTCGTCCTACGACTGCAACCGTAAGGAGTATAATTACAATAGAACAGGTTATCTTTCTTACATAAACATTTATTAATACCAATAAAGCTTGTTTGGATATTTTAACAATAATGCAAAATTCAGGGGAGAACAAATTTTCTGTGCTCTGGGTACATGATACCAAACATGTACACATGCATAAAGTCTGATCTGATACATAGAAAGAACCATTGAAACAATTCCCAAAACAACAATTAAAGTCTTACTTGAGGTGGTGGTAGTCATGCTGCTCGGCAGATGGGAAACTCGGGAAGTGATATCCGCTGTGCGAGTTGGAAGTGTTGATCAAGGCAACTGCCATCCACAACCACATTGTAGTCACATGGGAACCAAATATAAGTGGACCAACTAGTATAGGGATATGGTTCGAAAACTGAAAAATATGGTGGAATATCAAGTAGAGATTTTAAATGCAAAATCAAAATTTACGTTTAAAACATACGTCATATTTGTGCTACACATATATTAGTCATATCAGTACTATGCAAACAATGAACCTCTTCGGATGTATACAGTTTATTAAATTTGTTTAGATATGGCAGCATGTTTTTATGAAACTTACTAAATTCTCAATGGGATGACAATATAGACCAACAATACCAATTGGAGCCGTCCATTCGTGGTGCATTTTATGAATATGTTTGTATAATCTGGGGTGGTGCAGCAGTCTGAGGATGAAATGGTTGGTTTAATTCCGACATTACCAATAAATAAAAAGAGTTCAAACAAAAATTGAAAATAAAACTTGGACATAATTGGTTGCGCATATAAGCCACTACAATTTGTCAGAATAGAGTTTAACCACTTGTCAGAAATATTCTGTGATTATTACTTTAATTTATTTTTAAATTTCACTGCATCAAGGCAACACTTAGTGCCATGTTAAGAATTCCACTTGAGCATGGTGCCTGGTAGCGATCAGTGGTCAGTTAAAAGCTCGAATGCCTCCAGGGAATGGCATTGGTGGTTAAACCTTCACAGTACGAATGGTGGAATAGTAAAAGAGAACAGTACAATGAGTAATGTACATTATTTATTTGCAAATATATATATATGTGTATGCAAAATCAGATTTTTTAAAACTTCAGTGTTAAACCATCATTTTAAAGAAACAGAGCAATTACTGAGAAATGGTTTGTTTCCAATTAACCATTGTTTTTTCGGATTAGTTGATATAATCAGAAACTAAATCTAGTATACGCACAGCTGTTATACCTACATATCATATAGAGAGTAATACTCTAATATAAACTTATGTGTTATTTAATATATCTATGTCTAGATTTATATATGTTGTAAGATAATTGCGTGTTTAACCAAAAACCATATACACTTTAAATTAGTCTTGAAATTAATGATTCATAGTAATTCAACAGTATGTGTAATTTTTTTGCCTTTAAAATAGTATCACTGAGACAAAAAATAGGAAAATATTTCTTTGTTTTTTTAATTTTATTCATTTGGATAAAAGAATATCAGATTTTTTAAGGATGTTTACAATCAAATGTTTTGCATACAACAGACCATGGATAAAAAGGCGTTTGCCGGTATATACAATGCACAATTACCTGTGAACATAGTAAAACATGACTTCTTCCAACAGGATAAAACCGGCCATTTCCAAAAGCACACATTGAAAGGAGGGCAGTTCCGAACTGAAGGACATACCACGCCACTGGTAAAGTGGGTAGAAAGCATAGAGACAAACAAATCCTCCCAATTCGTTGAGTATAACAACGAAAATGCATTTCTTTAACTTCTTCATATCAACCTAATTAAATCGATTACAAAAATGAGATTTGACATCACTGTAAAAAACACTAAGCCTATGTATGTAAGTCATTAAAATGAATTTAAAATAGAAAGAAAAAGTTATTTTATTACAACAATTAATCTAAACCATATACCAGAATATTACCCATACCAAAAATTGGTAATAATCTGAAAGCTTACTGGAACATTTTTATCCTCTTGTATTTTGTAGTCCAGTAATAACTTTGGCTTTCCAGTTATATCAATGAAAAGCAAAAAAGCGTTGAATCCCCAAAAGGACACCAGAGTAACAATTACAGTTCCTGAATAAAAAATTTGACGTCAAAATGTGTTTTTAGAAAACTCAAATTATGGCCATTGCAAAAAGAAATGTTCAAATACCAATTAACAACAAAATATTCTTTGTTGAACTTTTAACAAAATTTTACATGGCCCAGCATACCAGTGAAAGGTATTATTAAACATAATGCACCAACAATATTGACTGTGATTACCAACACAAAATTCTTAACTAACATTAGTACTTTTAACAGCTCTTACAAAAAAACAATTGTAACAGCCGTGACAATAAAAATACAATTACCAGTATATATATGGATAAATTTTGCAATACTGTGTTTGGTCATAAAAGTTTACACTTTAAACACAGTTTACTTACCATAAATATACAGTGAAATTTCGGTTGCAAAAAAGCTAGAATAGTAGAGCCATATTGTTTGCCAAAAATTGTGAGATACGCCCCAAATATGATGAAGATGCCTTTAAGAAACAAACATTTTAATTAATTTTAATGCAGATTGTTAGACATATTGACCAGGATATATATAAATATCGGCCTGAATTATCTATTTAAACAGTATTATTGTAGATTAAGTATCAATACTTATCAGTGTATGCTGTTATAAAATTCTGCATTTTTAGGATTTTGTAATGTTATACAATATTAAGATAAAACCAGTATATACCAGTTTATTATTATATTTTACCGATCTAAATCCAAAAAGTAGTTGATATGTTTTTGTAAAAAGAAAAATATTTTGTAAGATGAATAAACAATTTTCATTTAATTAGCAAAAGGGTATTGCTTTACTATATCAAATTTGCCAAACCTCCATGTAAACAGGGTTACCGCATACCGATATTGTTAATACAAACAGAACCCAAAACCTAAACAATATGTACAAACTGTTACTGTTTATGTGTGGTCTGGAAAACACTGTTTCTTTGAAGTTAGATGCTGCTTACCATGTTAGTGAGTTCCTAGCAGCAGCAAGAACCAGAATAGATGTCCCAACAATAAAAATGGCTGACTTTACAGTAGAGCCAAAGTTCCTCATCTAAAATAGAATAAAATAATTATTTTTGCTTTACAACCCTTTCACATTTGAAAAATACAGCTGGGTTTAACACATTACATCCACAAACTTAATGGGAGAAAGCCACTGGTACAATAAGCTGTTTACACTTTTTTTTTATGTAAATAACGCATAATCTGCCGCAGAGAAAACCAACTTTTAAAACAGAAACATGGGCTAATGAAATAAAGACACAATAGAAAAATATGCTAACACTCTGTTTTATTGTTCAGGGTGAGGCAAACAGTATTGTCACATAGGCATTGTTTGTTCAAAATAAACATCGCTGAAGTCCAAAGTATATGTAATTGGAAAACTTAACTTAAATAGTTAACAGAACCTTTGTACGGGTACACCTCTGTACACTACAAAAGGCGGGTAAGTGTATATAGCCCTGACCTTAGTCGGTATAAAAAGTATGGTCAGATTTGACAAGAAATCGTATGTTCCAAAAAAGTTTGGCTATGACCTGTAAACCAAACTTTTTTGTTGCATACATACAAAATGAAGGATTTTAGTACAGAAATGTGCATGCCATTGACATACTTTATCTGCTATATGTATATGCATTCTGTTAATAGCAGTTTTATTCTTCGCCCAAATGCATAACAATGCAAACTTTAAAAAAAATCACTTCATGTGAACTAAAATTTTTAATAAATTGCCAAAACAATAATTATATCCACTTTAACTTGACAGTGTAATTTTGAACCAATCAAAACCAAGTCCAATTCTAAAATTTGTACACATTTCGATTCAAATAAAAAAAAAGAATGTCGTACCTGGGCCGATAACGCTGTGGGTCTTCTTGTTTGATCCATCTCTGTATCAGATGTGATCGCATCAGATCAGATGGCTTTTGTTTTCGATTTGCTACCGTTTTATTTGCAGGGAGCCGTCAGTCAATATTGTTTTTTATTTGTTTTTACTTTAGCTTCACGGTTCATAGATTTCTGTGTGCGGTGATTGGCCAATTTCGCACGTGCTTCATGACGACATATGGGCGTGATTTCGACAGGAATAAAGCGTTGACGATGTCATTCAATGCAGAATATGTAAACACCTAATGCCCAATGACATTTTAACTATGCTCATTGCAGTAAAGGTTACCTTTACAGTTAATTATACCAATGAGTAACAAAGAGGGGACAGCGGCGTTATCACACGGGCAATAGTCAGTTAATCTCGAACACATAGACGGGTAATGGAGCTTTTTCTGTGAGTATACGATCACTTTTTTTTGGTAGAACACATTAATCCACTGGGTTTAGAAAATGCACGCTAAGTGTCATGTCCAAGAACACAGCCGACAAGTTATAGCGACTAGCTAGCGACCAGTTTCGAACCCGAAACCTTTCGCCTGGCGTAAAACGCACTAACCCACCAACTATTTATCGGAGTAACAAGAGCATTTGTCAGAAAAATTACGAATACGTTAGAAAAGTTACAAATATATACCAATAAATTTCACTGGTCTTTACACCCCAGAACCCCACAGATTGTCTAATAGTTAAGCAGAGCTTTGTAAAATTAAGAACTGGGTTGTGCATTTTCTACCTTGTTTTTAGAAAAATTTCCCAATGTACAAAGGTGTTTAAAATTGTAAAAATAAAGGCTTTTTGTAGCCGGATTTTGAGTTACAGCCCTTTTCGTGGGGTCAGTTTGCATTGGTGAGATAGTGATAATAATTGGTTGAACGTCTTCTAAAGTCGTTTCCCAACTTTATTTTTTAATAACATACACGATTGTTTAATCTATAAACAAGTGTTTTTGCATTGGTTAAACTTCGCAATTTTTGGTCAGGGATAATTAAAATTACAAATATAAAAAATACGTAAGTAATAAAAAATATATATGTATATAGCCTTAATATTTTAGTATAGTTAAAAAAATAGATATAGAATTATCTTGTTTAGGGATCATTAAAGCCAAACGGCTAAAAGATCGAACCCATCCTCTGGCTTACATGTAAGCGTTTGTGCTCTTGGGCAATACGCTTACAGGGCGCGGTCGTTGTTTACATCCAGTAGTTCAATGGGTTAAGGTAAACAAAAATCATCGTGCAATGTCTCCCTTGCATTTAACACAGTGCTATTAAGACACTTACCAAGGCTTGTAAAGATTGCCCATGTTATACCACTTATGCGGTTTTATTATATAGAATATATTAAACAATTCATTCCTGTTAAAAAGACGAACCATTGCAAATTAGGAACCATGGCGGTCAGTGTTCAAAAAAACCAAAGCGTACAAAAAAAACAGTTTTTCTTTAAATAGCTGCATGGAACATAGCCTAAGTCTGTCTCGACTTACGACTCTAAACTTAAACAAAAAAACTGATACCCGTTGTCTATATAACCGAAATTCTGTAACGCTAAATTCGTAACCATGTGGCCCCTTGTACTTGGTGATGGGTAACGATAAATGTCCACGAATTAAGATTCGTGACATATATCGTTGGCTTAAACACAATGTCATTAATTAAACTGCACGAATATGGTATGCTACTGCAGTCACGATTCATGGCCATATTTGTCTGCAGTGAATTTTGTATTGGTAGTAGCCTAATCTAGCTTATGTTTGAATATGTGATCACATGTTCAGGGGGGTGAATACGAATTGCCGTTTTGTGCGCACACTACCATATGTATGGTCAGTTTTATTTATATTTTATCGCAGCAAAATCGGCAGAAAACCATACCTATGAGCAAACGTTTAGTATATTTACTTTAATTATCGATGTATAGCAGCGATGTTCATGCTACCAATGTTTTTATTACATATATAATCACCGAACTTTACTCCGGTCTTGACATCAAGTAAGTTTATGAAAACTAGTTCGCCAGTCTATACACGGGGAAACAGTTAGCAGATGCCGGTAGGCAGTTTAGAAGAGGATATAGTAAATCTGACCTGGTACCAGTTGCTTTACTTGATGCCAAGATGCACGCATCACTGAGTTGTGTCTTGTTACACAGAAAAAGAAGAACCAATGGTGTCGATTGCGGAATTTAGCCCGGAGACAAACGCGGCGCCTAAATAGAAACTTTGGTGATTTGCTTCGGTGGTTTGTTCTCTTATCGCTGAAATAGTGGTCACGGGCCAGCGGCTTCGCGCTTGGGAGATGAAAACGCTGATTATCTTTCGCCCTCGTCGCCTGCAACTCAGGACTTGCTGCTGTTTCACCGTCAGGTCTCCAGTTTAATCCGCTTTAGATGTTCAGTTTTGTTAAGGCATCTTATATTTGTTTCGTATGCGGCGTGCTGAGCGAGGTAAAGTGCGTAAACAAGTTTGACGAAGTAGACATAGGGCGGGAACACCATGTCTGAGATACCTATCATTTGCTTAGAGTGCCTTTTTGATAACACTGTGCAGTTTATGATGAATACACATAATACCGGAAGTGAAGATAGATCAGCGTTAAAAATCGCATAAACCTTTTGGCTTTATATAGCCCATTCAGTGTACCGAAGCTCTCAGGCGTACAATTTTGGATGGAAATCGTTCATGTCCATTTCAAAATTACGTGACTGAAAGTTAGAAGGGTCCGTGACTTCAGGTAAGGGTACATCACGATTTAATTATTCATTGAACGTGATGGGTTTTTAGCTTCGGTAGACAACGAATGACAAAAACCAAAGGTACAATCGATACAGCCTTAAAGACAGCTTGGGTAACTGTCCATAAATGCGATTATATTAAGTTAAGAAAAGGTTTATATATGGTTAGATTTCCCAAAGGCCTACCACGTACTGCGTGGCACTTTCTATTGCAAAATCGTTGTGAGTCTATTTTGCTTTGTTTTACGTCATTATGTTTAAATGAATATATTAAAAGAAAACGTGAAAATACGTACGACGTTATATACGCAGCTGGTACTAAGAAAAAAGGGTACTCGCTGATATGTTTAAAATACAATCTTTTTATCAAGATTTCCGAAAATAACGAGCAGTCTTGTAACCTATATTGTGTCTACGTGACTCGGAAGTATTAGACAGTGTTTTGTAATTGGTTTAACTTAGTCTACAAGTCTACAGCAGAAGGGAATTATTCCACAGTAAACTCCATCATCGTTTGTTTTGCGCTTGTCAATGTAATTCTCGTCGAAACTTCAAAACGGAAGTTATTTAGCTAAAGCTGAGCGCGAACTGTTTACTTTGAAATAAATAATATTTTGTGTTGAAGGTTATTGCGATGTTGTACAGTTTCGAGTAAAAACATTTTGAAGCAGGTCTTATCATGATAATTACTGTAACTTCGCCAACAGTTCTATTTAGTCTTCACTGTTTATATTGCATTATACCATGCACGCGCGTATACGGGCTTTATTGGTACGCGAGTATCCAGTATGATTCAGATACCCGCGCACGTACAGTATAGTCTAATGAGCATCCCGGCGGCCCAGTAGTTTAAAAGTGGCTGCCAAAGTAATGAATGTACGCGTTCTAGAGAGTTCATTGCTATGTAACCGCCTACACACAAATTGCGAGCTCAAGCACAGTAAATCAGCTGCCTACTGAATGAGCATGTCTACAGAATATAATTGTGCTAGTCAGAGATTGATTGCGCGGTGTCATTGGTTATTGTATATTTTACTTCAGCAGTGGATTAAACAAACATAATCTATGGAATATGATTTCAGGCAGCCAATACACAAGAATATGTTGCACGAAGTAACTGAATGCAAGCCAAATTTCAGTATCTGAATTCCTGCAACGTGTTGTAAAATGTATGTGGTGCTGTTTAGTATGAAATTTCTTGTAATACATTCGAGGAACGTTAGGCGATCGTATATATCAATAAGTACATATTGTAATGTTGCATGTCTATGCTAAAGACTGAAACAGGGAATATACGTATATATAGGGAATATATTTATACACTGTTCTGTACAACATACCATAAATTACCTGGTATTTTTCTACAGTTGATATCTATAGACGTTGCACGTGTTCAGTTAATTTCTTAAAAGGTATTTGTGTAGTATTTTTTTATCAAGAAGTCAACAATTCGTAAGATGGGCAACCTTTTCTCCAAAGGCAAAGGAAAGAATGAAGGTAAGGTTAACAACAAACAGCTGCTAATTTAACGATGTCACTTTTTACTGCTGTGCCCGGTTCTGAACTAAAGGTTTCATTAAGTCTGTTTTTAAAAGGGATTATATCCACAAGTCGAACGCAACACACTACCACTGAACTTTATATTTTTTAGTGTTAATTACTCTGTAAACTAGACATAAAGACGCTTGATCGTTTATTTTTAATGCTGCAAAGCAGCGGATAGAAAAATGACATTATATTTTCAATGGAATTCCCACCCCCTCTTTAGAAACGATCTTGAACTTGTACTCAAGTACTGTCCGTATACTTCTGCCTATGCAGTCAAGTTGTAGAAGCTATTGTGATACCACTGCTGTGGCGTTGATAGCTAAAACGGTTGTTAGATATGCGTTGAACTGTGATTTGCCGCGGCAGACGGTTTATAGGAATAAAAGGTTAAACGAGTGCAGGCATGAGTATTGCAATGAATGGTCAATGGAGCGAACATTTTAGAGTCAAATTTCCCTCTAATTCGATACCGCGTTGCTGATCCAAACGGTAACAAACGCAGTGGTACTTAGTATCAATATAACCATACGATATTCGTAATTCGCGATTGTTAAAAATGGCTTGATTTCGTTACCTTGATTATGTTTTTTAAGTGCTGCTGCTATTCTAGTGTGTCATAATTTGTGCATGTGCTTGCCGTATCAGAAGGTTATTGTAATAGTCTGATTGGTAATTTGCCATTGCCCGCATGTCATTGTTTATAACACTTACCGCCAATTCTGAGTCCTGTAGTTTAGCATTATGGACTAAACCACATACACGTGTTATGTCCCCGCTTTACATGTTCGCTAGTTGTTTTCGTTTGTTTTAGACAGCCAAGAATACAAACGTTATTAATCCATGGATGTCAAGTAATGTCTCGGAAATGCTCAAGTTGTCTTAACAGAATATGTTTGCATATGATAGGAGTCTAGACCAATTTAACAGTGATTCGTTGGTTGTATGACCAACGTAAAAACCCATTTCTTCAGGCTTCAGACAACTTGAAGTGAGCTAAATTTACAGTCCGCAATCTATTTTTTAATTTCAATGGGACAGAGCTGTTTGCATGAAGATGCTGCCCCTTTTTTTATCTTTAAGGCAGTTTGGTCAACGTTAGCCAAGATAGCCAAAGTGGTTGACAATTTGTATCACTATCATTCAACGGATATCATACATTAACAATTATATTATCATGTTCACTCAAAAATCGACAAGTACTTTCTACTATTATAGTTTTATATTTGGTGATTATTGCGCTTTTTTGTGTCTTACTGGTACCTTTTATTAGTCGCGGTTCAAGCAGAATTGATTGTGTTTTCTAGTCTTCCCAATCTGGTTACATTTGTTGCACATACATAAAAGTGCTCTTAACACGGTGTTTAGAAGCAGTGAGACTTAAAAAAAATTAAAAACAAGTCTGTTATACTGATAAACCTTATTAATTTTGCCCGTGGTGAGCGTCCTGGGACTGCGGAGCGAGATAATGGTGTATGTAGTGCTTGTACGTCGCAATTGTGTGTTACTTCTTTTTTACATTAAACGCGATACTTTAGGTCGCATGTTTAAATGTTCTTTAACCGACACTGACGAACTGGAGAAAATGGGCTCTTCATCTGCAAATCAAAAGCTTGTGATAATTATTTTATGTTTGCACAAATATACACAATGTCTGTTTTCAGACTGTAAAATAATGCTGTTGGGGATAGAAATACCAGTTTATAAAACACGTTTCGATCGGTGTACAATAATGTTTGGTGTTCTGTTACGAATTATGCGTCTAATTGTTGCCGTTGTTAAGTAGAGGTGTACGTAGCTGTCTGCGGAGCAGTTAAATAGAAAACAAAACCGAACACACTTATATACACAGTAAGATTTCGAAATGAAATTTATTTAGAATACTGGTTCAATTTCGATTTTGCGATACTTATCGTAAACTTTTCCCTGGCACAAGGCCACTAATTTTTGACCGGAAACACTTTGTCCTACCGATTAGCATGGTGGGTGAGTGCGCTGTCTTTCAGCTGAAAGGTTGCAGTTTCGAAACTGGTCGCTAGCTAATAGGTCGTATCCCTACGCAAAGCTCTTAATGGACATTGACTGAACCCAGTGGAATAATGGATTCTATTAAATAAAAGAAATGTCTAAATCGTACACAGCACACTGAAATAGCCATGGTAACCCGCCGGTGGGATCGAGATGATTGCCCCTGTGTTAACGCCCGTGAGTTTTTCCATTCAACATAAATATCCTATCCTCCTCACCAGTCTAATATAATTACAGTATAAGCTGCAAGGATTATCGTCGTCTTAAAATAATGTTTTCAAAGAGCGTGGAAAGTTTTGCTGATTATGACGCACGTTGCATTCTTTGCAGATTTAAGCTCCTAAACTACAAATAAACATTTCTCTTTGTTAAACGACTAATTACTTACTTGTTTAAACAGGACAATTTCGGATACGCAGATAAATTAGCAATGTCAATGTCTTTTTACATATACAAAAATAAATGTGCAGTAAAACATAAAACATTTAAATATATAAATATATCCACCTTGTAAGGTTAGACTTGCTACAAAGAACTGTTGGCAAATCTAAGACGTCTTACCGGCGTATTACCGATGTTCTTTTTCGACCAGATGGCGCCAGAGATCCTATGCTCTAACAGTCTGACACTCTAAGTCTAACACAACCCATAAGGACTCAGTTTGCTCTTTGTTATGGTGATATTAAAACCCAAAAGTTTTTAATAAGTAATTGTTATCGAATTTATCAAAATTAAAAACAAAAACAAAATCATCAAATTTCACTTTACGCTTGGTTTAATGTTGGATTTCGTTTGTAAATCAAGCCCACAGCAATATCCGGACTAGTTTAAACAAGCAATTCCAACTAACACAGTTTATTATTAACTAACCTTGCAAACTGTGCTTGTGATACATATTAATGCAATTTCCAAACTCGAACATACAACAATTTAAACAAATGTATTATAATCTTATAATGAGTTTATATACTTTATTGATAGTATAGCATGCAATTGTATCATGTTGTGCAAAGTTTATTGGTAATGTGATCGATTGTTTTTCATAGATGATTGCAATATCCGCTTTTTAACTTCCTTTTTATTTAAACTTCCTGTGTTTTATCGTCAGTCCAGAATAAAGTCCAACAGCAACAAAAACAATCATGGTCACAAAGGTTATTGTTTGGTGTGTGTGCCATCGTGTTCGCTCTATTTCCGTCTATTACGCGCGTTTTAGTCGTGGAAGCTAAACTAAATAGCTGCGTTCTACGGTCATAAGGTATTTGCCCAAACTTGGTGCTTCACTGATAGTGGTAAAGTTCTTACTCAACCATATGCGGCAATAACGCCGCCTGTGACGTTACAATTATGCGCCGGTTCCGCTCAGCTGACTTTGTTTTTAAACATTGTTAACCCGTTACGGCGACATCGTTGAATAAGAATGAACTTGTTTAGGAATTAAAATTTTGATTTGGTTTGCCACTATGTTTTCCATGCGTTTTATTATAAACGTTTTCCTATGTTTGGTTATAAACAAGAAAGAAATACAACCCCAAGCAAATATGACATGTAACTTGAAATTAGTAAACAGTTTGAACTAACTCCATCTAAAAAATTCGTCATCCACCAAACATCATACGACCATAGATTGGTATGTGCTTTGCTGTTAGCATCATGATACAGCTTGAGCGCATGCGCAGTGGACGGCGAAAAAGGCCTGGTTCTCTCGGACTATCTTTGTGGAATGCGAGTTATAACCAGCAGCGCGACCGTCGAAGCGTCAGACGATATTTTTATTCGCGGCATTCTGATGCTTGTCCGACGTTTCAGTTAGGTCTTTTTTGTCGATAAACTCTTCGGTGACATTTTAACAGAAAAATTGACAGTCGGCGCATTTGGCCAATTTGTAGTATACCTTTATTTTAATGAACCAACAACGAGCTATGAATAAAGCGTAATAATATTTACTGCGAGGCGTCGTATGGTGTCGATACGTTTGCCCTTTATCATGTCGTGTTACGTGGTATTTTATGGGCTGTTAATTCTGTGTAGTTCGCGGCTTGTTGCCAAGCGAAAATTTTGTAATATTGTAAACTAATTGTTCGGTTTAAGCTATGCCAGTCTTTGCTACGTAAGATTCGTTGTCATTGGGTCTGTATAGGTAAGTCTGTATCTAAGATACTTACGAATACCAGTCCTGATTATTCAGTTGCGTAATGCATTGTTTATTTATTAGAGCCGAATTTAATATGACGTCACGAGCTTTTGTACATATTGATAAAGAACGGCGTTGACCTCCATAATCCGGTTCATTTGGGTACTATATCATAAAAAGCGCTGTGGGGAATTAATTAATAGCGAATTGCTCGATTGCTTATTTAATTGCATCACATGGTGGTTAAAGCAGGGTTGTAAGAGTGAATGGAGAAACCACTTCGTTGTTGCGACCAGCTAATAAGGCGCAATTAAGCTGCGATTTGCAGCATTTTCCTGGAGCAATGACAGACGACCATGACTAATAGGATTGCCATATAAGGAGGCAGGCAGAAAATGTTTAAGGTCTATTTATGTTGGTTATCACAAAATTTGTCTGTGTTGGTATTTTGTCGTCGCTTTTCTTTGTTCTGCACCAAATTTACTCTTTTAGTCTTTTATGATTGTAATTTGTTCCGTTGTGGAAAGTAGAGAACTCGTATCTTTCAGGTGTATAAAATAACTTTTTTAGTAATCTGGTAAAAGCGCTTTGTATATATAAGGTAGTTACTGCGAGAGGTTCAGGTCCAGCCGTTAAATCCACATATTACTCATCCAATCCTGAATGGGCAAGTGTTTGTATGGCCCTTGATTTTGAAGAGTTTTATTTTCAATTTTCTAATGGGATTTTGTGCAGTAATTGGGCGAAAAGAAATTGAAGTACTCGGCTTCATATCTTTTAATAAAATACAAGGAAATATACACACTGACCTATCCGGTATTGTTTCCCGCCATAGCGTGCAACGTTGGCTAACGAATTAGTCAATGTTTAACCCAGTAGAATCGGGAACCATATAGGAAAATACGGCATTCCTTGTTGGTAAGGCTCGGTGTGTAAAGTTTAAGTGATTGAGATCGTACGAGCCGGACACACCTTTGTTTTATTAGTTTCCAAAGACGCCGTGTATGCACACACAGATAAGGCCGCTTCTCGGTAAACTTTGCTGAGGTCGTCTATTTATTAAATCTCCAGCAAATCGTAGTAACAGAAAAATATATTGTTCATTTTTTCTTCCCCATGTGTGTTGTTTGTTCTGTTGTTAGTCACAGCCGGGCAGCACTGTGGTGGTAAAATGATGCTATTCTCCAGTATAACATCGATTAAGTCAATATAGGCCATAAATCTCCCGTTTTGACTCACCGCACTCCTGTCTTCACTGGCTACCCCGCCCAGTAAAGTTACTAGTGTTTGTTGTAATCAGCCACGGTATAACTTGTATCACATAGCAGTAGAGCCATACTGACTTCTCGGGAAACTGATTAGTCGAGCAAGTTATTCACCTCCAGGAACAGGATACCGTGAAGTCACAGCTATATCCGTATATAAGCAGTGTAGGTGTTCCCGCTTCATGCTTATGCGAGCATAAACTCGTTTGCTTCGTATTCAGCACTTCGCTTAAGGTTCGATTAAGCACTGTATGTGTAATCGTAAAAACAACGAATTCGCTTAAACCGAATTACACGTCAGCAGAAATCTATCGCTTCTGTATGCGACTTAATGATAAGTTAAGAAATTGTACGTTGGTCAGCATTTATTGTGCTTTTATATATCGGTGCAGATAAGAACTCTTTGTTCTTGACGATTAGTCACAGACGAATCTAGACAAACCCCAATTATGTGAAGCTTAAGTCGTAGGCTTGCTTGCTCTTTGTTTCATGCAGTTAGCATAGACCTGCTTGCGGATCTCGTCCTTGTATTTATTTCTTATGTAAAATATTTCAATCCTAATTATTTAGGTGGTAAAAGTAAAAAGAAGCCGGAATCTGAATCTGAACCTTCTCCGAGCGACAGTTCCAAGGAAAAAGAACAAGTAGAAGAAAAACAAGAACCAGCCGAAGACCAACAACAACAACAAGCCGAAGACCAACAACAACAAGAAACGACAACAGCAGAAGAAACAACAGCAGAAGAACCGAAACAAGAAGCCGAAAAGCAAGAAGAACAACAAACGGCTACAGAGGAAAAGAAAGAAGAATCTTCCGAACAAACAGAGGTATTTGTGTTTTTCGTGTGTTTTCGTTTTGTCGGTTTGGCGTTTTGTCTATTCTCCTTAGTACTTGTTTCAAACAAAAACGCGTTATTTGACCTTATAATTACAGCAGACGACAACTACTGAAATGGCAGACAAACCAAGCATGGCTGAAGTCGGTAGTTTCGACAAAAACAAGCTCAACACTACAGAAACGCAGGAAAAGCAAGTTCTACCAACTAAAGAACGTGAGTTTTTTAACTGGAACTTATCCACTTAAGAGGTAGTGAGAATCAATTCCTTGCGGTTAAATCTTAAACGACACTCAGAAATGGCAAACTGGGGATTGCCTGTAATAGTTTACCAGGTCGTTATGCTAGCGTTGTATTAAATAAACAACAAAACGACTGGTAAACACCAAAGTAGACAAATTCACAGAACATGCTCGATCTATCTTCACTCAACGACATAAAAGCATTTAACTCCCATGCGTCGTTTTATCTCACATTGGTTTCTTTTAATGTTGTGTCTTCTGGTACCAATTTAATATTTGGAAAAAGAGGTAATGATAAAACAGTTCGGATACAAAATTGAATGTAATCGCAGAAATAGGGCCAGACTCGTTAAAATATGCGATAATTCTATTATGCTTACATTGTTATTGTGATCTGAAACAACAAAAATCCTGTGTACACTCCCATACTTGAATATGATTACGTCATCTAGAGTTTATGGACGAGAAATCTCGCAACGAAGCGGCTCACTTCGACCAAAGCAAAATGAAGCATGTCGAAACAGTCGAGAAAACCTCAGTGAAGGATGGTAAGTTGTTATCAAAGTTTTACTCTAACGATCACAAGCTGTGCACCAGAGGGTGCCGTTAAAATAATGTACTGATTTGTTTGTTATATATGTATATATTGAATTTATTAACTGGTATCGTTTGAGAGGTGTAACACTATTTTGTAAAAAAAAAGTTCAATTCAAGTACACAATTTCCATGAAAATTGGACTGTAAATACAGGCTTTCCTGGGTATTCATTTACTCCTATCCTATACACGGTTGCTACAGCCCACTAAAACCGCAAAGCTAGCGAACGCTGGGGGCTATTCAGCCTGAAGTATTCGATCTATCTATATCGCAGCACCATGTAAGGCTGCAGACGACCATGATAAACAACGATGTAAATTAAGTCTGACAAGCGTTTGCTGGAGAAGTGAATGCCCAAATTTAAAGCGCTATATTATGCTCGCCACGAAAATACAACTGAATAATAATTGTACTAGTTTTGATCATTTTCCAAATTCACGCTTGAACGCGTAGAGGTTTGCCATTAACGTTCAGAAACTAAAATTGGGAAAACGCCAAAAGGAGGGAAAGATTAAGGAATGAAAAAATGCTCACAACTATAGAAACTAATTTTAACCCTATCCCAAACATTAATATTAACCCCAGAACTATAATAAACTCTAACCCTAGCGTCATAATCTTTATTTTTAACGTGTAGTTTGACTCCTTCCCCGTTTCCCTCTATTTAAGTACCCAGTGTTAGATGTACTGTACGCGTACGTGCATAGCTCATGTCAGCCATACTGTTTTGTCTACGATAAATTTCTTAATTTTTTATGACTCTAAATTCCGATAAACCACCAAAACCCGGTTCGTGCCCATCATCAATGAACTCTGGTAGTGATTGGTATTACATAGTAATGTAAACTGGATAAACCAGCTAGCATATTTTTGACACCTTTACCCTTTAACTCTAAACTGGACCAAAACCTGCGTCAAATGTATCAACTAGTGGTGATCAATAAATTTCCAAATTGGTGTGATTGTTTACTTCTAAGCGGCAGCATTTTGTGTTCTAAACTGTCCATGTTGCGAACATTCTTTGGCTCTCCACAAACGCAAGTCATGTTAATAGCAAATGCCATGCGTCAGTACAAATTTGCAAAATGCTTTACATACTACATTTCGGGAGTCACAATGAAATTCCGGTTCCTGCAAACAGTTTTTAAATACTAGTTTCTCTTTGTTATTTGAAATCAAACTTCAAGTTAAAAGAGCATTAAACAGAAAGTCACCTGCATTGACAGTCAAAATTGGCTTAACGTTCTTCCTCATCCTTGGAAATACCAATTACAAAGATATATATACGACTTTGGTTTATTTACAGATTACTTACGCGAGAAGATGGCAGGACAAGTCGCTTCTGTCAGCAAGGAAAGTCTGAAACATGTCGAAACGAAGGAAAAGAACCCCTTACCATCTGGAACCGGTAAAAACTTGTGTATTGGTGTATTTTGAGCCATTTAGTTTCACTTTAGCGCCGTAAACATTTCAATGTAATGCAATAATGGCACAAGAGTGTCATGCGCTTTTATGAGTGTCCCTCTTTTATTGCAGTTAACGCATAAAACTTTTAATTGCACTAATATAAACCTGCTTGCAATATTTGCCAAGCAGTCATTTTGTCTGGGTTAAAATGTGTATTCCATTCCCATATCCTTACAGATATCGCCATTGAGAAGGCACCTGCAGATGCAGCGAACTTCCCACACGATCAGCTGAAGCATGTGGAAACCAAGGAGTCCAACATACTCCCATCAAAAGAAGGTATTTGTTTGTAAGCGCACGCTTTTTTAATAAGTTTATGCAAAGCGGCAAAAAGGCATAGCAGGAAACTTTCAAAATGGTAAATCTGTAGCTGGTGGTAACAAACTCTTCAAAGTGTTGAAATGTTATTTATCGTTTTTTTTCGTGATGTCTATAGACAATGCATACAATACATTTGTCCAGTGAATATTTACTTAAGCTGTTAACTGTTTGCACGATCCAGTTTAAGTTGGAACTATGTTATGTAAATTTATGTCAACTGTTTTACAACCTTCGCCAGATGTCGCACAGGAGAAATCCATCGAAAGCATTCCATTGTTCAAACGAGATTCGCTCAACAAGATTGATACACAGGAGAAAAATACACTTCCCACACAAGACGGTGAGGGTTTGGTTTTATTGTTCTAGTGTCCTCGCTCGCACTGTGTCCTAATACACATATCGTGGTTTAAAAAAAACATTATGGGAGACTAGATAATTGGCGCAAAATAGCCCCAAGTCATATTTGATACCCGTAATCAATTCCAATTTTTCAAACCTTAATCTTCATATTATAGAGCCCCCGGCGCTGATTAATTGGACGTTGAGACCTGTACAATGTGCAGAGTAGGCCATAATTATACTTTAGAATATGATTGTATTCGTATTCCTACCGGTTTGCTGTACGAACAAATACCATTAGGCCAACCTAAAGTTTGATTGTAGATATTGGCCACAACACGGCTAGGGATGACGTTGTAGAAGGCTTATTTACAATCAGCTAATATGTATATGAATAGGCCTTAAAATTACATCTTTATTGTTAATTAGTATGGTGGACAACCACCATCAATTTTAGTTTAGGATAAAGACCGGACATATCGTCTGAGATTTTACCTCGAATTAATTTAGGCTGAATTTTATTTTTATTCATTGATCCCCAGTTATTGATGAGGAAAAGAGGGAGAGCGCATAATCGATGACCTTTCACCCCTGGTTGACCTTCGAACGACCTTTTCTAGTATTATACGTGAAATTCTTCCAAAATTTATCACTTTCCAGTCAATTGCTATTTCACCACATTCCGAAAACTATTGCGCTTTTTAACATGGATCTATCTATAGTTGGTCGGTGCAATTGTTGTTTTGAGTTAACTTTCGAAGTTCGACGCAGTTATTTGTTAAAACGTCTGTGTGCTGCCGGTATGTTAGTAGATTCATTTATTGAAAGAATTTATTAGCGCTTGTGTTGGCCGCGCATCGTCTTTGATCTGTTGTACATAATTCGTATACACTATATTTCGTATTTGAATCAAAAAGCTGCTTATGCCGATGTTAATTCCAGTCCATACACCTAAATAAATAAAGCTTAATAAAAGTGTAACACCGCGTTGAAATTGTCTTGTGAACATTTTTGGCACGATGTTGTAAACCAAGGAACAACTCAAATTTTTGTGTGCGGATCCGGTAAAACGAGGATTTTTTACTGATTGGGAAAACGATCTGTATAGTCGGTTTACCACCAAATCAAATTTGAGGTTTAAACGTGCCAACTGCTAATTATACTATGTAAAAGAAATATTTAAGCCTGCAGATCTAGGGATATTTTACCCAGTCGGCGTATAAGTTGACGTAGTGGAAACAATCTGAGCGATTTCAGTTTGTACGAACTACTGCTGATAGTCACAAAGTCTCTCTTTTGATGCTGGTATATACACAACACGGACCCAGTAAACACCCTTTCAAAGGTTATAAACTGAAGCCTGTAAGTTTAACCTTTCGACTGACGACCCGACCCCCTGCTTCCGGAACTACGTAGTGAACTGTATAACTTCCACGCAGAGTTGAAAGAACATAACTAATTCATATCCCGACCTACTTAGATACCAATCTCGTTTTTATCTACTTGTGAATTTTCAACAGTAAAAATCCACACTGTTGTTTTAGCTGTATAGCTGTACAAGTCTTTATCTCCTACATGAATAAGAAATCCAAGCTTAATTCGCTGGTATAGAAAACTGCGTACACAACCAGCAGAATTTAAAATATTAAAACAAAAACAAACAAACAACAACAACGATATATATATATAGATCGATTTTTGTATATAAATAAAACGATTATTTAAACTGTTTTCTTCGATTTTTTTCTGGATTTGGTTCTAACTTTCCGTCTCGAGAATTTTTCCCTTCGTTCGTCCGCTGTAGAAAACGTTATTCCCTGCCAAATAAAAAAACAATGTCTTCTATGCAACAAGGCCAAATACGCTTTACCTGTTTATCCAAGAAGTCCATCAACTGAACGGTTGAGCATTTAAAAGGTGACGCCTTTACTTTTTGTTTAAACCGAGAGAGGTAAATCGGTTTATACATTAATATCTCGCAGTACAGTTCTGCGTCCGAAGTTACCAGTTCAACAAGCCATTTGTTTAATTCTTCCTCGTCTCTGGCCTTTGTCTTTTTCGGTAGAACGTTTTTCATTTTGGTTTGTTTTTCGTCATCAGATCCGCTTGTTAAATCACAATCTTGACTGGCAACGGGAACGAAAAGCGTCTTGTGCAATTCTTCTACGTCACTAGAAACGACAGACATAGTACAGGTTTTACCCATCGGTTGAGAAAACGCAGCGGCGTGATCGCACCAGTCATAATCGAATCACCACGTGTTCACCGTCTGGTTAAGGAGCTTATGTCCCGTGGTGCTTTGGAATTTCCTGCTGTTTTATTCCAGCCCATAAATCCACTGAATTAAGGCGAAGTCCGCAAAGTGCCTGGCCCCGATACTTTACCCAGTAGCCGGTGTATAGTTCCTACACAACATGTTAGATGCCTGCAGATGGCGGGCGATATTACTACCTCAGGCAAACCGTGTACAACAGGCGGTGCGTCAATAGAGCTATTACAGTGTCCTGGAATTACTAAACATTGCACCGTGCTTTTTTCAATGGAAACCCATCAGCTAACAGTTGTTTCGAAAATTTTATCTAAAGGCTAATGGCCCGACACAATAACTTAGCCAAGTGAAAGTTTACTCTGTACTGTATGGGATTAAGGACCACAAACTCACGTTAAACACATAAATCCCAACATACCTGCCATCATTTGATTCGCCACTTGATGTAATTTCGATGACTTTTGTTCCAAGAACTGCAAATAAATATTATTTTACGAATCTCATAGACTTCCATCCATCACGAATACCTAAAAAGTTAGATTCCTCTTTGCGTTATTAAAAGAAAACTAAGATTTGACTTTTGAGGCATTTTATTCAAGGAAATTATAAGAAAAAAAGGTGAATTAAAAAAAACAAGAGGCAATTTCGCCAGGTACGAGTGTTTGATAGTTGAATTAATTAACACAATTAACACGATTGTCCAAGTCTTTTCAGTCCGGTTGCAGGTCTTTGTTTAGTTTTAACATAACTCTGTATATGTGTGGAAGTGCGTCGAATAAATACTGCTGATCATCACCAAGAATGTTAGCTTGTTCAATGCTGAACGTTGTTAAAGCTGATACTAATGCTTCTTTTTTGTTTTCCGATAGCCTGGTGAAGACAACGGTTTAAAAAAGTTATAAGTTGTTTTTCTACCTAATCCAGTTATGGTCTAAGCTAGTGGATGGTGTCTCTTATATCGGAATTCATGGAGTTAAATGAATTATAGAGAATGTTCAATATGATTAGTCTGATTTTTCCCACAGATTAGTCTGGTGGTTTAGTGTGTCGCCTTTCAGCCGAAGGGTTGTAGGTACGAATCGCTAGCTAATCGGTTTGACCTTGGGCAAGGCACTTAACGTACATTGCCTGAACGCATCGGATTAATGGATTGTACTAAACTGAAGAACATGTGAATCATGCACAACACACTACAATAGCTCTGGTAACCCGACGGTGGGAGCAAAGTGATCAGACGATTGCCCGTGTGTTAACCCTATTGGTTTTCCCATTCATGAGGATAAACATGAATATCCTATCCTGATAGTTATGACCAAACAAGTGATAGATTGATCTTCACCCTGGCGACTTTTAGCGCAATTGTGCCGTCAGTCAAGGCTCTTAACGGATATTAAACAACAGACATTTACTTTAACAAAGCCATCTGGGTAGTAAAACTTTGAATCTGTCTTTGTCCAGCAAACATAAAGCAATAGTTTAAGCAACCCAACTGGGACGGTAATTGTTTTACCGATTAGCTTGGTGTGTTAGTGTGTCAGGGTTGTAGATTCGAAACTGCTTGCCAGTTCGTGGGTTGTGTTCTTGGGCAAAGGCCTTGTGAACGTGAATAAAGGTTTTGAAAAATAAATAAAGGTTTCGACCAAATTACAAGAACGTCTTAATCATACACAACATACTTCAATAGCTATACGGTAACGTGACGGTGAGCGCGGGGTAATTTGACGATTACCTTGTGTTAACATCCTTGAGTTTTCCCATTCATTAGGACAAACATATTCTGCCCTATTACAATCCTGGAAGAAGTACATGTGACGTACACAAGAACGAGATTTACCCGAGCAAGACGTTGAGCTCCCGACTGTAAGTTGAAGTTCCCGGCGAGAGGCGGTTCGACCAACGCTGCATATCTTGCCGCGATCCGCGTGGTATCCCGACACTTGATGTCGCCACCGATCGCAACGATTTCGCCATGTGTCCCATCTTAAGCGAGGAGTTCAACGCCTTCATCAGTTTTTGTCGGAAACCTGACGGGCGGAGATTGTCATGTTTTTTCACATCACCCCAAAAAAAAATTTTGTTGGGCTCACCTTTGTTGGAGAGTTTTTCCAGCATCGTCCGCGCCTCTAATACTTTCCTCATCTCCACTCGGTACGAATCTACCATGTTTAAATATCCATGCACTAAATCTATCGATACTAGCAAGCTAAACTGCTGTTTCAACGGAACATTTGTTTCATCATTTTATCATTCTCACACTTTGGTTTTGCAATTAGCTTAGCTTAACATTTGCACATACACAATTCAGCAGACAGACAGATTGTATTGCTTTTAAGACTGATTAGTGTATAAAAGTAATATAACCTAGCATTACATTGACAATCAGGTACAAATATCTATATGTTCTAAAGTTTACTTCCTAGACCAGTGGTTCCCAATCGGGGCTCTGTGATACCCTGGGGTTATTTAGATTAATTGGTCATATCTGGAGATGTTGTGGCTTTTGGACCATATTACTCTTTGATACAGCACAGGTCGTGCTGATTGAAATTAGTAACTATAAATATTATTCTCGGATATCGCAAATATTTTGTTAACAAAAAAGTGCGGTTGCCAGTGTGGATTAAACGTCCAAGGAAAATAATTTTAGTTTTTCCAGTAAGTTGCAAACTGATAATCGCATCAGTATGGTTTTAGCTCACAAAAGTTAGGAACCGTTGCCCTAGATTTTCAAATATCTTGGGCAAGTAGCCCTGTTTATTGAGTTTTTTTCCAATTTTGCATTTAAGTTTCATTTTTCTAAGGGATTGATTGCCAAGGGGGTAATTCTATCAGGCTAGTCCTTCCAAGGCAAATGTTTTAGTATCAGTTTTGACTTCAAATACAATACAGTTATCAACTATCAAATGGATAAACTGACCATTGTTCTTATTTGTTGTGTCATCTGATTCTGAGTCGGTTTCAAAATTAAATTCTGATGATGTCGGTTTGTTTTGGGTTGAACACTCTTGAAATGGTTTTGTCATTTTAGGGTTTGAACCTGGGAAATTGAAACAAATTCTTCCTTTAAACCAGTTACGGGTTATTGTCCCAAGCAGTTATAAATTAAAGTAAAAATGTAAAAACATTAAAAAAGATAATTTGGTTAAGTCTTGGCCAAAGCTGACCTCAGACATACAATTTAGACATTTGAACACGAATTGGTAAAATTGGTATTTAACCAATAGTGCAATACACAATCTTAATAAAAAGTAAGAGTACCCACATAAGATAACAACATGATCCCACCTTTATCAGGGAATTCTGGAGGTTGCTCGTCTTCCGATGAAGAGCTCTCCACTTGGCGATGAAATCGGAACGCTTCTTTTAACTTGATTTTTAATTTCTTTTTACCCAAAGAAGGTTTCAATCCATAAGCTCGACCCTGCATAAATTCATTGATGTATTTTCGGATTACAATAAAATCAGCATTTAATAGAAAAGGAAAAAAAAGCAACCGAGCTAGCAAAAGACCAAAAGTTATGTTTTTAAGTAATTTTTAGCTGGCACCAAAGGTGCTGAAATAATAAAAATCATGACAAAAAAGTTTTTCTCTATTATAGGAAATGGTTTTTGCATTTAAATATACAAATAGTCAAAATATGACATATTATCCCTAGGATTTGGAAAACGTGAGTTAGTTCGGGGGGTTGAAAAATAATAAGTTGCTTTGGATTTTGAACAACAAGCTAGAGCTACTTGAAAGGAAGCCATTTTCTCTTCACAGTAATAAGAAAAAAATGTAAAAATATTATAAACTTAAAATATAATATGCTATTTGGCTTTGTAAATAAAGATGTCAGCAGTTATGGTTTGTTATTGTAGCATATTACTAACCTTTCTTATTATATCAGGAGTATCCATATCGCTAAAATTAGCCATTGGCGTGATAGGCACCACCGGTTTCGACTTTTCTTTTCGCCGTCGGGGTTTGGGGGTTACGAATTTCTCATTTTGTTCTGTTTCAACGTTACCAGTATCTTCAAATGCGGCGAAAACTGCAGAATCGAACTCAAAGGTGTCGTTAAAGACTGGAGGTGAATTCGCTTCAGTGCCAGGAGTGTGAAATGGAACTGCTGATGGGGATTCCCCATGGGACATTTCTGGGACTAAGAGACTATGTTCTGATTTGTCAGGTTTATTAGGAGTTTCAGCAATTTCTTCTGCGGATTTGTTGGTTTTATCCATCGCATCGATAATCAACGAGTCAAAGGCGAAAGTGTGGTCAGAAGCAGGGCACACACTTGAAGTGTTGTTTTCCACATGGGATGATGACAGTGGGCTAATCACTGAAATGTCTTTCTCATCCAGCGGACAAAGCAAGACGATCGGGTTCAGTGTCGAATCAAGTTTCGGGGTGCTGCCTGTCAATCTTAGAGATTTGCTGCGATTTCCGGCAATGGGAGTGAGTTGAACGGACTTTCGCTTTAGACGATTCACTCCTTTGACAAAAACGGGACCAGATGATGAGTCATGCTCATTTTCATCAACATAATTAGTTTGCTGCTTTTCTAAGCTTTTGTCAGTAGTGATGACACTTTTATTCTCAATTTCAGTTTCGGATGTCTTTAAATCGTCACACGGTATAGGACAGTGAGGGGAGTAGAGGTTTAAACTTTTTCGTGACATTTTTGGAGTCACATTCTCAAACAAATCATCCTCGGAAAACATGTCAAGCGACTGACTCCTTTCTCCATGAGCACGATCTTGACTTCCATCATGTTGTACAAACTTAGCAACCGGGCTACTTTGACTTCGAATTTCTAAATCTTCATTTTCCATATCTAGCGTATTTTCAAACCCACCTTGAATTACTTCATATTCAGAAGCGTCAAACAACTTTTCGATTGAGTGAACTTCAGTTTCATTATCATCAGGGGACAAAACAACAGTTTTATTTTCAACAGTCTTGCAATCTTCTTTTAACTGCCTTTCTACCTTTTCGAGCAATTTTGATGGATCAGGTAAATCGCTTAACCCAGTGTAGATGAACTGTAGCAGCTCCATGAAGTCATCGCTGTTGCAATGGCTCAAATGACAAATGTCTTCACTGTTGCAGCAATCCTCAAGGATCTGTAATGTTTAAAGAATTATTTAACCCAAGTGTAAATATGAACAGGATACTTATTTTCAGCTTCATGTAGAACAATGAATTGTGGGCTTGACTAAAGAAACTTCTAAGCAGAAAGTGGCCCGGGTGATAATTTTACCTTTACTTGTGTGGGTATGTGGGTTTTCTTAACCAACAGGCCAGTGGTTTTTAACCAGATCAAGCAGCAGGACTATGAAATTGGTTGGAATTATGTTAGCTAATTATGTTTCAATTTGATAAACTCTTGGAAAAAAGGATTTCTAAAGAATAAAAAGAGCCAAAAGAATAAAATACATATTATTTGCTTTGTTTGTGACATTTTAAAACAGGTTTATTATTAATCCATAATATTCTACCTACATAATATTCTCGATGGGTCTTTAAGAACACAAACCATTTTGTTTACTTTTCTCCTTATTATCTCAAATGGTGGGATATTTGTAAGTATTAATCCGCAAATGCTGTGAATTTAGCATTGGTAACTGCACCATGATATAAAAATGGCTACAACCTGTAAGCTTCCTCATGCTAGCTGAGGAAAATGTAAGCAGCAAACAAATTGAAACACCCACATACACCAAACACTGCAAGCCAGATATTCTGCTATAAGTACGCTGGTGCGTAACTCACTTTGAGTAGTTCAGGAGCTCTACAGAAGAGAACACAGCGATGGACATGAACATTTATGTGTTCAGAACCCTTTGGAAGCACCACCGTTATATCACTGTATTTGACATTGTTCGATAAACCACCCATAGCATTGCTAAGCCCCATAAGCTGGTCGTATGATGAATTTTCACAAGTTTTATCATCATCTTGGGTAGAATGGCTGGGAAGGTGTTCAAAAACCAAATCTATTGGAACATTTTCTTTATCTGGATCTGCACTGTCTTCTCTTGGTTCCTGAAAATAATACAACTTTTAGTTTTCAACTATTGTAAATTTAAATTTAAAAACATTAAGGAACATGAAAGTGGGTTAAAAGTAATTAATGGAAAAAATGCACTGTCCCAATATAAAATGGGTGATAGTAAATGACAGGACAGTTTCTGTACTATAACCTGCTGCTAGCTACGCCAAGTGCCATGCATACGGCACAAGTGACTAAAAGATAGTGTTTGGTTTTTATTCTATTACTTTTCAGTCGACATTCTGGGTTGTTAACAGTAAAGGTATTAACCGAAACCGGAAAGAAAAGATACTAGAAGGTCACACTATTTAACACGTACGTCTCCTTGGGTTAGGGAGTAAGCAGGCACTGATTGAACCCACTGAAACTTGGATGGACAAGAAAGATAGAAATATCCCTAACATATACAACACTCTGCAACAGCCCTGTAACCAGACTATGGACACAAGGCAATCTTCAGGTTGCGCATATTTTAACACCCTTCATTATCCTTCACATTAAAACAACAGGAATTCCCTATCATTAAGGCCTACTCTGACACAGGTGGTCATTTACTGAATGAGCCACAGTGCTCATGTGTCATCTAACACCACCCTTTGCCTGAAGCCAGTGGAATAATAAGTTGTACTAAAATTGAAGAAATGTACTTAATCATATACAACACACTGCAATAGCTCTTATAACTCCAGGATGGGCACGGGGTATTCTGATAAATATTCTGTGAAAAAGCCCCTTTAATTTCATTTAAGTAAATAAAACATAAGTCATATATAATATCCGAGTGTCCTATATCCTCTGTATAATGAGGTTTTTAAAATCAAGACCTAATCCATAATTTACCACCATTAAATATAAAATTGATCACATTTCTATCCACAATTTACAAATTACCTTATTTTCTGCATACGGTGAAACAAAGACCTCATTCACCACATCAGTGTGTGGAGGTGATAACATGATTTCTTCTGATTCTGATCGCTGTAAAGAATTTGCTGAAAAAATCAATGTACGGGACAAACAATTTTCGGTGGAAATAAATAAAAATGTTTTAAAGATCATTTTAATAATTTGTCAACTGTCAGACTAGAAAAATATATTACTTTTATACCAGAAAAATTAACTAACATAATTTTAAAATCAAAAGAAATTTTACTTTGCTATCATCTTCAATATTAGTTTCAGTCCGATGATCTTCTTCAATTTCAATTATTTCCGATTCATTGGCATTTTCACAAGATTTTATGTCCTGATAAACAAAGAAGATTTAGGGAAAAATCCAATCCAATCCGCTTAGTATGCTATCCTATCCTTGTACTTTACATTTTATTAAAGGATACTGTATCAAAACATGCACAGATTAAAATGTAGGTTTAAATAGATAGGTTTTAAACAATAATGGCATGGATGATAGGCTTCTGTTGCTTGCTATTGTGAATTGGTAGAAATAAATTAATACATAGTTATATATGGATGCATCCTTCCGGCCTTTTAGGTAAAATTACAGGGATAAGATACTGATATTTATCTGTAGACTGGGAAAACTAAGGATAATCTGAATCATTGTGGACTTGTGGTAATATCTTCTATCCACCGTTGGTCTGCCAGAACTATTTCAGTGTGTAAAATATAACAAATTATGCTAATTTTTTGTTCAACCCATTGATACACTGAGTTAGGAAAATTTACTCTAAATGCCTTGCAAACGGCACAAGTGACTAAAAGATAGTGGTTGGTTTTTATTATATCACTTTTCAGCCGACGTTCTGCTTTGTTATCAGTAATGGTATTAACCAACACCGGAAAAAAAGATACAAGGTCACGCTATTTAACACTAAATTGTAGGATTTTTGCTAAAAATAAAAATAAATGATAAATATAATGTGTTTATACCATCACAACAGGAGCTTCAATGGAAGGAGAAATAACAGTTTCGATAATATCAGCATCAACAAGCACATCGGAAGTGTCGAACTGTGAGAGCAAGCCAGATACTTTGTAATTATCCCTTGTTAGAATGTTCCCCCCTGTTAAGCCCCATTTGCTGCTGCTGGGGTTTGAGAATTTGCTTGTCTTTCCAAGTTGTGGGGATGTAAGTGTTTTAGGTACCTAGAAAAACAACAACGAATGTATTGAGCCAAAATTATCACAATGTTTATCAGTTTTTATTACTGCCTCCACATCTTTTTAAGTCAAATTTGTTGTATTTTGTCGTTTCTGTAAGTTCTTTATTTTATTTAACTAGTTTATGCTGATAAAGTAATTTTTTCAGGACATAGTTTTAGTGACTAAACTTTGGTTAGAATTTAACCTAAAAAATAATGCTAAGAATTAATTAAAGTTAAACCTTACAATACGAAAGAATATTCTATGTTTTGTAATATATCATTTGGAATGAATAAAAATTAGGTTACAAGAATTCTTATGTGTTAACCATATGGTATATGCATGTGGTTAAGTAAAAATATATGCAGGTGGTTAAGCAAAAATATATGTAAGTGATTGAGTAAAAATATATATAGGTGGTTAAGTAAAAATATATATAGGTGGTTAAGTAAAAATATATGCAGGTGGTTATGTAAAAATATATCTATGCAGTTGGTTAAGTAAAAATATATGCAGGTGGTTAAGTAAAAATATATGCATGTGGTTAAGTAAAAATATATGCATGTGGTTAAGTAAAAATATATGCATGTGGTTAAGTAAAAATATATGCATGTGGTTAAGTAAAAATATATGCATGTGGTTAAGTAAAAATATATGCAGGTGGTTAAGTAAAAATATATGTAAGTGATTGAGTAAAAATATATATAGGTGGTTAAGTAAAAATATATGCAGGTGGTTATGTAAAAATATATCTATGCAGTTGGTTAAGTAAAAATATATGCAGGTGGTTAAGTAAAAATATATACATGTGGTTAAGTAAAAATATATGCATGTGGTTAAGTAAAAATATATGCATGTGGTTAAGTAAAAATATATGCATGTGGTTAAGTAAAAATATATGCATGTGGTTAAGTAAAAATATATGCATGTGGTTAAGTAAAAATATATGCATGTGGTTAAGTAAAAATATATGCAGGTGGTTATGTAAAAATATATGCATGTGGTTAAGTAAAAATATATGCAGGTGGTTAAGTAAAAATATATGCAGCACCAATGTTTGCTTAAAAACAACCTAATGTTGACAATTAATCAGGCACAGTTCACTGTAATATTAGACCAGTGGTTCTTTTACTTGTTGGAGGTACCAAACCCTGCAAGTTTTATGCGGGCATTTACCGAACCCTTCGTTGAAATTCAACATATATCTGTGAAAAAACTCGAGCCTAAAGTGAACTTATCCTAATCTCCGCTGAACCCCTGATACTGACTCATCGAACCCCTGGGGTTCGATCGAACCCAGTTTAAGAACCACTGCATTAGACTTTTAATATTTTTTTAGTAAAATTACTCGATTGCCCTCAGCATAGTGTGCAGGCATTTTGGTTTGAAGCGTTGCACAACTGTGCTGTGTTTTGTGTAAAATGTAGTAAACTGTTCGGAGAACAAATACTACCATGTAACTTCACAGTACAACATATACCGAAGACCCTACATAAGTATGAAGTTCATATTTTTTTGATCTTCATGCAAATGTTCAACTAGCATTCACTATTCCTGTGAATGTCTAATTACACACAATACATTTACTAAACTATTAATTACTTAAATACTCAATATTATATTTTCAGTTAACCTTAAATACTTGGTCATTGCCATCTTCTGCCTTGGCATCGATGCCACGATCCTCTGCATCTGAAGGAACCTGAAGCTTTGCATCCGGAATATCATTCATCTGAAATGGATCTAGGTTGTCAGATACCTCAGTGTTTCCAGCAGTTTTGACCGATTTCCATTTTGGAGTTGGTAACACTGGAGTTGAGGACACTTCTGTGTCTTCTTCAGATTTATTGCCTGAAAAGAATATTTTTAAATAAACATTTTTGAGCACATTTTAAGAAATGTACCTGTATTATAATTATCTTGTGCAAACGCAGTAATAGCTCGATAAGTATGGAAAGCAAAGATATTAGAAATTATCTGATGTTTTATAAAATGCCTTGTAAAAAGTATATCACATGTATTATTGCTTGTGGGGAGAGTAAATAATAATGTACTAAATTGTATCAGCCTACAACTACAAAAACAAAGACCCAAATACTACAGCACAAAAATAACATTTTGTTTATTTTGTACACCTAAAAACGTTAACTTTTGTTCGTTTGAACACTACTTTTTGTTCTTACAGTAAGCTCTGCCAGGGCTACAAAGAAAGCCAACAAACCTGTTTCCGACCCAACAGTCAACTGAGCAGCTCTTGCATCCAGTGCAGCTTTCCGAGACTGCATACTCATTTCTAACATGGCTGGTATGGGAATTTCTTTTTTCCTGTTACAAATGTGACGTTAGTTGTATTCCACCCTGTTTTTATGCGTTCTTGTTAAGACACAAAACTTGCATTTTTAACATAATTATTTATCGGTTTTTACGCTATGTCCAATTTTTATTGAAGTTACTTTACTGTAATTTTCACCAAGATGAATTATTACTTAACAAAAAAAACATTGCACCAGCTCCTACAATCAAAACTTTTCGAGAGCATGAAATATTTTTAATCATACAAACGTCAAATTCTACAAATGAACCCGTTATACTCTTCCTGTTGTATAAAAATGAGCATTACATAGATCCCATTTACTCTTAGATTATCAAGAACAGCAAACTGAAAAAAGCCAGTTTATGTCATTACTTTGCTCGCGCCATTTTCTTCTTTGCTTTTTCTACTTCTATTTCCGACTTCGATAACGCTTTTGCCACCTACACAAAATCAATAAATGATATATTTCTGTGGCAGCAAGTGCTATGTGCATTTGTTCTTCATTTAAAGATCTATTTTTGTTTGTTTAAAAAATCATGGAAAAAAATGTATGTGATTATCTTAGCGTTAAGGAAAGTCAAGTGTTATCACAGCTAAGACTGGTTCTAGTTGTCCATAACTTTGGCTTATGCTTCGCATATATGAAAGGAAATGAATTATAAAAACATATGTAAGTAGACTAACTCAAGCATTTAGCTGCACCATCAGAGTTGAAACTTCATATTTCATACCTGAATCAATTCCTCATCTTCACTTTTTGGATTATTCAATTTGCGTCTTCTTTTGGGCTTTGTTGCAGTTGCCAAAAACTCGTTCTTTTTTAAAAATAAATTTAAAAAAAATCACATTAAACAGCCAAAATGTCTTATTTAATTATTTATTAAGATTGTGGTGTAAAAAAGAAGAATTATGAATATACCATGTAAAAAACTAACAATTTGGCAATAAATCATAGTTACTATATTAAGCTGTATAAGCTTTAATATTAAAAAATCTCTTCTACTTTAAACTATGGCAATTCTAGGGCAGTCATTTTTCAGGATATTTAAAATGGATTAAATAAACAAATCAAAAATCTTACAACTCTTTAATTTTAACATATATATCTTACCAATGTCAGTGTTCCATCTTTGTTGGGGCATGACTTCATGTGCACCTTTAAGCCGCGCTGAGATTTAAAATTCTTGCCACATTTCAAACATGATGGCTGATCGTCTGCACTGTACTTTCTCTCTTGCGCAGCTTTCAGCTTAATTGGACTTTTACGAGTCACTCGGTCACATGACTGGCTGTCTAGGCACCTGAAAAATGAATACATGAGATGGTATGGCTTAGCACAGAAAAGTGAAATGATAATTATAAGATTACACTGTCAGTTAACTGCAGGTTGAGCTCTTGCCGCCTGCCTAACTGTGTGTGAAACATTGTATTGTAAATGAATATTATACAAAATTTGCATTTGTATTTGAACTGACATTCTAGTTTGTGCTTGTGGTATGAGTCATTGTAAACATATGTTTACCTGTTAACATGATGCTGCCTCGTAGAAGCATTAAAATGAGTAATATCTATACTGCAAGTTGGACAGTAGGATCTTTGCGTTGATGCGTTGTTTGAGCCACTAGTGCCTTGTTCAGATTTAAAGTAGGAAGACGTCACCTACATTGAAATATAAAATTAATCAAATTAACAAAAATAGGTTTCTTTATTTAAAATTGATACTTTTTAAGTATATATTACCGGTACTAACGTTAACCTCGTCGATGGGTCTTTAATGTAACACAGTTAATTTGAATTACCAGACTCTGACAGTTGCCACGGAGCTATGTATTAAAGGCTATTAGTTGCAAGTCATTACATTACAAGTCATTATTTTAGCTATTGTTTAACTCATTAATCCACTTTAAGTAACCCTTTGTCTGTTAAGTGACCAAGAATATAACCGGTTAGCAAGTAGATATTTTCGGTCCACCACCTTTCAGCAAAAAGGCTATCAAAGTTAACTACAGCTTGTATAACAAACATTACAATTAAATTAACAAGTAAAATACCATATTATATAAGGGTAAATGATGTTTTTAAACCTTTTCTTTCATGATCGCTTTTGCAACTTCAACATTTTCCTTCTCACATTCTTTAGTGTGGGTTTTAAACTCCGCCTTAGAAATAAAAGTCTTGCCACAGGTTGGACAGTTTCGATCTGATGCTGATGCAAAGCGGTTGCGAAAACAAGTCTTAAAATGGTCTTGGCAATTTCTCTTTTCGATCTTCTTTCCACAGATGGTACAGAGACCTCCAGGAGAGAAGCACAGAGCATCAAGTGATTGAGGATCAGGGTGATACTGCACTGTATCAGAGTTACAATTTTTAGGTGAAGACTCGACTTTAGATGATTTTTCCTTTACATCTTCAGTATCTACACACTGATTATTTACCACATCTTCGTAAGGCTGCACTGGGACATTTATTTTTCCGCTTTGTTTTTCATGTTCGATGCCAGACGAGAAATTTTCATTTTCAACAAAATTTTCAATCTCGTCAACCTCATCCAATGTGTCATTTGATATTTTGTTAAGTAAATTTTCATTTTTAGTATTGATCTTCTTAATTTCGAGTTTTAATCGATCGTGTGACTGGCGCGCATTTTGTTCGGAAGAAAGCACAGGCTGTGAAATACAGTTGCGGCTTTCCGGCCTCTTGGGTGCTCTTTTCTTTAGTTGTGGAAGTTGAAATGCTTCTAATGAGTCGTCCATGATTATTCTTTAATGCTATTATATGTTAGGTACTTTCCCTTGAGGGTGTAATGCTAATCAAGTCTAAATTCGATAACTAAAAATTGTAATCGTAAATATTTTTCCGCTTTAATGGGGAATCCCCTTTGTCAAAACAAAACTCACATGGTTTTGGGGTCGATTTAAAATATGGCCAAGTTGTAGATTGTTGGACCACAGACTCATTTTTAAAACTAGTCATATTATTGCAGAGTGTGTCCTCAGGTAATGCAGTTGATCGAACTGAATGCATTTCTTAGATTGTCCTGCCGATTCGCTTAATCGGTAGGAGTGTTGGTGATCTGCGCTTATTTGACATAAACCAAACCAGACTTTGACAACTATAATTTTTTTTCTAATTTGATTATAAATCAAAGTTAAATTAGAATTAGAATTACTGAATTTGTAAAAAAAACTATTAAATTAAATTCCAAATTAGAAAGAAATATAATAAACGTCAAGTTTTATAGTTTATATCAAATCAGAGTTCATTCTCATAAACAAAAAATTGCATATGTCTGTAGCCAAAAGGTTGAAGCTTTGAAACTGATCGCTAGCTAGTCAGTTGTATCCAAGGGAATAGCACTTAATGGACATTGCCTGCGTATGAACCTCAGCGGCTTAATGGGTTAGTTTAGAATATTTTTTAACGATGAAAACACGAAGCAGGGCCTTTGATACAAATTTAGAAAATGGGAAAAAACGGCAAAATGGCAGTCGTTAGAACACGTCTAAAAACCAATAAATTCTTAAGTTCCGGTACAATTAGACGTGGCCGCTAAACCCACATAAAAATAAATGTCTATAAAAAAATTACACTAAGCCTCGAAGAAAAGTGGTGTGCGGTAAAGCGATCACTGCAATGGGGAAGCCGGGTTTAGAAGAAGGGGTGGAAAAAGAAAAAAAACAAAAATATAACTAAAAAATTTTAAGTGCAACACTTACCAAGGCATTTAAAAGTAAATTAGGTAAAAATAAAAAAATAAATATATAAATAAATAATTAAAATTAAGTAGAATTTTTTTTGTACAAAACAATATTGCACTTTATAATTAATTGGCAAATACTACCTAACCAACAAAACTAATCAAAAATAAAAGATCTCTAATTAATCTAATTTGACAACTAGAATCTAGTTGTCCAAGTACAACCAAGCTGATTAATACATTATTTTAAAATTGAAAGAACGTTTGATTAATATACAATACATCCAATATAAAATATGTTATGTACTATCCGAATCCTGTTTTTCATTCAGCAACATTAAAATGTGAATATAGACAATTGTACACTTAACCGGCACTAGGGTTTTCTTTACATTCTTTGAAAACAAAAATGTATAAATTCAGTGTGGGTTTTCCCATCCGCCATGAAAGAATGACACATTCATTCACCCATAATCATACCTCGTTCCTAATTATAGCTATATGGTTTCAGCCCATTTTGAGATGACTTAATCCAATAAAGTTTCCATAATAAACAAGAGCTTACTATCCCTGGGGAAGGTATTAAACAAACTATGTTATATTTAACACTGACGAACGCTGTATTACTACGTGCCCACAGACTGTTTGTTACTATAATTTTGAACAAGCGAATATATCTGTCTGGGTCAAGGGTTCAGTGGTAGCGCACTGTATCATAGCTAGCAGGGTAAGTAATCCACAGTGGCGCATTAGGGGAAGGAACGGACAAGGCATGGTACAAATATTCTGTTCCCTTTTCTTTGCGTTGAACCTAATGTAGATTTTTACCTCTTTACCCCTTATTGATTTAAATTTAATATGCGCATTCAAAGTGTGGCAAACTTCATGACACTATTAAGAAATAATTAACTCTACACTCCATCATAATAGTAGCTTTTTTGTATTATATCAGCATTATGAAAAGCAGAATCGAAACTATTTTTTACTAATAAAGACCCAAGACATTTTATTTAGTTCCCAGGGATATTAAAGATTAGTGCCTTGCTTCAAATATGTACGCCCGCCTATCAGCGTTAGAGTTAAAGCTACACTTCCACGTTAGCTGTATACGGTTGCCAGCAGTATTAGTTATAGTAGTCTATTAAAATCGATCTCACTTCTGGAGAATAGTTGATCGACTAGTTATAAATGAGTGTCAGTGAATACATTTTTTAGATAATATGTGGTTTCCTAAAAGATTTACTTGGCCGTACGCGAAACGCATTAATTGAAATTAAGATGAGAAAAAAAATATTTTAAAAGTACAGCGTAGCCTATTACCTGCGAAACAAATTGTTTTGCGTTTATTTTATTGGACCCGTCATTTAACAATTGATTTGTTTTCTTTCTTACGGCGAAGGAGCAATGCCGATTTAATACAGGTTTTGGCAAACGTATTGGCAAGTGCAACAGGAAAATGCTCCAGATCGAGCAGTTGAAGTCTTACAGGAAGCAAACAATTCAAACATTTCCCGAGATTCCGATTCTCTTGCAAAAAATTTCCACATTTTCAGTGCAAACTGTAACCTGCGAATTGTGGTTCGGCGGTTTAAAATTCATTAAAATGTACTTGCGTTCTATAGTGGGCAACTCTTGGTTAAATAAACTTGCTTTTTACCTTCTTTGCACAAAAATGCATCGGGCTTAGAGTTCTTCTGCAATATCATACTTCACATTTCGAACCCGATTTATTTTAGTTGTGGCTTAAAAAATAAAAAGGTTACTCTTTAGATTGCCAAATTAAATTTTGACCTATCCTGAACTTCACCTAAGTTCATCTTTGGTAATACAATTACTTGCTACCCAAATGGGTCCTTGAGCAAGGTAGAAAAAATAGTGTCATTTTTAGGATAGAAATATAGTATCTATTGTATACAATAGATACTATATATAGCCTAAATATCTCATTATGGGAGCTCCGGTTACATGATTGTAGGACCAATATACTATGTAATGACGAACGTAACCCTGCTGCCGACAGACGTATTATCTACCACAATCGATTCCATTGGTACGCCTGGGTTAGAAAATTGTTCATCAAGTTCCTTGTCAAAGCACACGCGCGAAGGGTAGGAAGGGGATTTGCCGCATAACTTAAATGCGGAAAATAACTTTCCGTTCGGGGTCGATGCTGCCGTATGAGCTTATTCAGCTGTAGCGAAAATCGATTTTTTATAAATTTACATAAGCTTAAAATTGAATTAATTTAGGATATGGAACAGTTTATGATTTATTGCATAAAGTCTTTGGCCACTATGTCGTTTTACTAAACTGGCACACTGCAATAAAAACAGCAATAAATCATCATTATGGCCAACGAAAGGAAATTATGTTGACCTGACATATCGATTAGTGGTCGATAGGGTAGCCTCGCAATTTGTTAGTCGGTGGCTATAAACGCTAAATTGAAATCGTCGAATCGATCATGTTAGTACAGAGCAAAAAAAGAAATCTCCGACGTTGTTTGGATCATGTAGGCCCTCCCAGTAGGCTGCGGAAGTGGTAACAGGCGCTTCAACTAGTCTTGAACAGTTTGAGAAATGCTCAAGCGTTTGCCGTAATTGTCTCCGCATTTGTGAGAGACTGCTTTTTTCTTTCACCGACATAACTCCGTGTTCTCGTTTCTCCTAATTTAATCTCTATTTGAGCCAGAACTGTGATCAATTGCTGATTAGAAAGACGGATGCTTTCTCATAGACTTAGTTTGGTCAGCCAGTATTAAGCATTTTAGTGGTTTTGGAGAGTTTGCGCAAATGAGTCGGTAGAAATTTGATTAGATTTCAGCCCGCAAATCATTCGCGCGGTTTTTCCATTAAGTTTAATTAGATTAGAACAGCCCGTCAATCAATTTGATACCAGCTTTATAGGTTATGTTCAGGTTGAAATTACATTTTTAGTATATTTGTTATTGAAAATAACGGCTTTTAGCATAAGAAGGTGATTAATAATGACGCTTTGAGCTGTTGAAAAAGGTCCAGGAAGGTTTAATAAATCGTCGCTTTAAAATATTGTTATGCACACCACCGTGCTCGAGGGAACAAAATGGACTGAAAAGTCGAATTAGGCTGTCTGGGATTACCGTCGAAAATTTCCAGTTCACTCAGGGCACATGGTACCGTTGTGAGATGAGTTGATAAGTTATTTCAGTATACGCTAATCACGCACGTCTGATTGCACCACCTACACAGCCCAATGGCCGTACACGTTATTCGCCTCCTAATATAAGGTACGTAAATTCCAGATTTCGCAAAACCTGTACCGATGAGAATACATGGCATTTGTTTCCGAGAACACGCCATACACTTAGGAACGTCGTTGTTTGTTTCGTTCTAAGGCTATTTGTTTCTGACTAAGTTAGTGCAGCCATTGATAGTAGGAAATGTTCGAGTAGGTATCGTTAACCATAGTTTCGAGTTTCGGATAGCTGGCCAATAACAACGGAATGAGTAATTATAAGACTATTTATGACGTCATAAACGAATTTGAAACCATCGTTAGTCTGGACAAATAGTCGGCATTTTATAGTTTCCCGTTTCAAACCTTTACATTAAAAAAACGAAAACTTTATTCTAACACTAAGAAGCAAAACAATAAAATAATTGTACGCTGCCACTGCGCAACTGACGCTGTGGGATTTCAAGATCCAAGTTTTAAGCCGACAAAAATTGCAGGATCTCTAGGGCTATGAAAATAAAACAAAGTATTTTATGGGACAGCGTTCCAGCGAACTTATTCAAGCCGTGCAGACGAGTACAATAATACTAATCTATCACCGGGCAGTATTGGGCTTAAAATAAATATGATGTTAATTCTGTAATCCATACATGTTCGCGTGCAGACCGTACATGGTATGTTTTTTTGTTTGACAAGGTCTAATAATTAGCCTAAGCAAAGTCTAATGCGACTATTAGGCCAACTTAGATTCCTTTAACTTTTATTTACATCTACGGCAACGTAAATATGCCTAGGGCATCTTCAGTACTATAGTGTAGTAAGAAACAGCAAAAAAACACGATAACACGCCAGTCATTAAAAACACGAAATCTAAAAATTAGACAATATTATGCCAGGTAGTTTGATTAAACAGGCCTTTTAGAGCTTCATAATTGTTGTGGCGAACTGTATGCATGTGGTTACTGCATGCAACATGTGTGTTCGACCCTAAACCGTATCTAATACTCCCGTATGTTATGTCCACACAGGTCGTATAAGTTGATATTTAATAATGCAAAAGGCAGATACCTCGCCCAGCAACAGCAACGAGAGTAGAGATACTTTAACCAGTGACATGGACAGGGCAGAAGAGGCGGAATTTTTGAAATCGGAACAATCGGACGACGACGATGCATGCACAACGTCCGAACCGACTACTTTTACCAAAAGAATGAAACGCATTGGAGTAAGTTGATATAGATATAGATATATATGCGAAGTATACCATTTAAAAGTGTAATAATTTTTCGACGTGGTGTAAACATGTTAATATATATATTTATGTTGTTACGAATCATCCAATAACAAAACTCATCACAAATTATATATTACGATAATTGTGATATTTTCAAAATATCGGGAAAATTTTCGTTTATAAAAGGAGTAGTGGGCATGTCGAATGTTCTTGTACTGAACGAAAATCATTATCCAAGCTAAAGTGCCAAAACAGTTGTGCAAACATGCTCGTTCAGACGCACCATTCCTTTATCCTCCCCTACTTCAAATTCTCTGGCTGAGAAATCTCTATGAAATCTATAAGGAAGAAAAGAGTGGGGTGTATTTGCACAATTAGAGTTAAGGGGGAGTAGGATTAACGTTAGGGCTTGGGTTGGAGTTTATAGTGTTATGGCTGGTGCTGTCGTGATAAGGGCATGATTTGAGTTATAGTTTAACACGTTCTGGTATGCAGTTTCCTTTTCAATAGGATGATTTATACACCAGAAAAACGTGTTATCTTGCAGCGGTCAAAACATTTTTGTCGTGTAAAGAGCGTAATTTCGTTTTGCTTTATCGTCTGATTCACACCGACAAAACATGCTAAAATTTTCCTTACGCGTTCTGTTTAATGACATTCGTTCCAAATATAACATGGTAATGATGTCTTTCATACATTGCAAATAAAAGTTTAACCATACTTGATTTGCATTAAAAATACTTTGTACTGATTTAAGACAATTGTCTGTAATTAGCTTTTAAGTAGCCTTTGAGTTTCGTAAAACTTAATCCGTGTCTATAGTATCAGCTTTGGAATAAACGATCAACAAAAAAGTGATTAAAGAATAAAGTTAAGCTTAAATAGAATTGATATTGTGGTCACTATTTTGTCAATAAAGTGCTACTTAAAATAGTAGTGCTTTGAGGTTTCCGCCAATCTGTACCTTTCACGTAGCATGAATAATTCAAACCCCTACATTCCATTTGTATGCTTTGTTTACTGCATTTTACAGCAGTTAAAGGCTTAAATATAATAAAACCAAATTGCAATTAATTATTTATTTCTCCAGTTCGGACCTTGGTTAAAAGAAGATCAAAACAAAATTGTCATCCTCATGAAGAGGACCTGGCAATTTTTGTTATCTATTATTTAAATATAACTTGCATATATATAAAAAGGACACTTTTCAGTAAACAATAGAAAAAAACAACAGTTCTCGCTCTAATAATTTCTGTTTACAGATTTCTCAAATGTTAATCGCAATTACATGTGTCGCCATTTCGATCCCGCTCATAATCGAAGTTGATAAGCGGTCTGCGGGTAGTGGGATATGGTGCTCCATATTTGTAAGTGGCAAATTATAGTCTATACTTAAGTTGTTTATCTATAGTATTTTCATTTACTTAAAAAACTTTATTCAAAAGTATAATTATATAAAAGGGTACTATGACACATTTTTGTGTGAGTTAATAGGTAGCATAGTAAAAAAAAACACACATAGAATCCTAGTAAAAAAATCGAAGGTTTAAATAGGACACTACTCAAATTTAGTGTAATAATATCAATCGTACAACTCATCAAAATATAAAGTAAAGAATATAAAAAGGGCCATATTGAGACATATGATTTATCTTATAACAGCCCCTGCGTTTTTTCGACAAACAGATAATATTTGAATTTTTGCAGTTTGCCACGATGGGAGGTCTTAACTTCACGTTTGCGGACAAGCTCAAGTCGTTCAAGGTAGTGTCTTAGTATGTAAATGAGCATATGTCCTTATGACGTGTGTGTATGTCATAAAGTCTAACGGGTTTTGTAATGTAATCGATATATTCGACATGCCGACGTTTATTTTCAAGGCTATCAGTATGGTACGAGTTTTACATACAATACTAAATTATAAGTGGTGTATTTTCCCTTAATTAAAAATGGGTCAGTAAAAAAGGAATTTAATGTGGTATGTTTTTGTGCATTTTTATTATTATCATCATATACTATTACAGGCCAGAGTACGCTTTATACGTCCTGTAGCCGAAAACGTTAAACCAGGATTTCTCCATTTTTAGGCAATGTTAACTTTTTCGGCAACCAGTTTATACTTCGGCGTTCTTATGCTTTGTGTCGAGCTGATAGAATTTTCGATTCCTGCTACTGCGACAACGAAAACCAATACTGTAAGTTGACAGAAATGTTTATTTTATAATTATTACATGATTTTATAAGAATACTTGATTTAACATTAATTTTAAAAAAACAAAACACATTTTAAAATTTGTACGAATAACTAAATTAGAAAGAATTTTCCCTCGGCAGTGTGTTATAATGTTATTGTCTTTTTGAAGGCAGCCATCAGGCCTATACAATGTTAAATAGTTAGAGGACACTTGAAAATTACATTTTGATTGACATGGCTCACACCGGTGACCCCAACCACTCAATATGTTCTTTGTGTAGGCTAAGTCTATTGTATTGTCCAGTAAGCATGTAGCGCTTCTCCTAATTACACTGCGATAAGTCCCATTGTAAGCAGCTGAATTTCGGCTTACAGAGCCTGTTTAAGATTACGTTATCCCTCCCTTTCCAGTAAAAATATTGACTCAAGGCATGGAGGGTTTCGCTATTTCATTGTGACGCGCATTACGCTTGCAGCAATCAACATACCTATCTGCAAACGTTCTCAGCGACCAATTAAATTTTGAACTCCGCTTGCGTTTTTTTGCCCAAAGCGAAAATGTTAAAAAAACAACAATTGTAATATCGAAGCCTCCGAGGCAGTATAGCATTGCTGGAAAACTTAATCAGAATGTGTTAAGTGGGGCGACATGTTCTCCTCTTTCCTCGGTTACTTAGTATGAGCACTCGGAACCCGCAAATGCATTGCCGCCCTTATTAACGTGAAGATCTACGTAAACCCACAGGTCTTCACTCTCACATGGGCTCGCTGATTAGATTGCTTGTATGTTTGCGCAACATTTTAGCGTGATGTCTACCTGGTCCATCAGTAAACAGCTTGAGGCGCCTGGTTGTCCTTCTCTTTGAACTGATGACCGCACCAGCGCAATAAACGCACTTTTTGACCTCATAAAGAACTGCAATACGTCATAAGTTAATGTGTCCTCAGTTGAACTTTTCCAGATGTTTTTTAACCGGAAACTACTCCCCCTTGGGTGGTTAATTAGCGGTGTTAGGCTTGTAACTGATTTTATAGACTGAAAAGGCTTGACTGATTTTATAGACCGACATATAAGCTTTGACCAGCTGCGTATTTTATATGGATAAAATTTTAATTCATTTCATTAAACAAACAGATGTTAAGGCAACGTGAAGCTGCGCAGTTTCAAATTCAAGCGATTTACATTTAAGACTGTACAAAAAAACCACTGGTATTTATTTAATCTGTCTAATGCGTAATTGAGGCTTGTGGCATGAGAACTTAACGCCTAGGGCGTCACACGATTTATAATTAAAACGACACTTCGTAAAGCTCATAATACGGAACCGCCTGGTATGACGTATGGCCTGTTTTCAAAAAGGTCATTTGTCCCGACCTGACACATTGGCATTTATTTCAATGCTGATCATAACATGGGAATATATAAATATAATTTATCGAAAACCATGCTGTCAACCTAGTTATGCTTTTGGGTAGACACAACGATTCTCAAGGATTTCATGTGATTGGGACAGGCTAACCATATAAACCATGTTATCAATGTATGTCCATATAAATCAAGAATGTATTGTAAGTTTTTAACAAAAAACATTTGCCCCTTTGCAGACTGCTTTGGTGTTGCACGTTGTCTTATGTTCTCTTGCATTGAGTGAGATCTTGCTAACCATCCTGGCGATAATTATTTGTTACAAGGAAAACAAAGTTAAATGTAGAAAGGTAGGATGTGTTCGGTGTCTGGTCGAATCATATTTTTCAAAACAGCATTTTTTTCTATTTTTGAATTGTTTTCCAATTCTTGTACAGCTTTTCTTTTGGTTTAATGGGCGTATCCACGCTTTAAGATAGTAAATATTTATGCAAACACAGAAGATTAGATGTAATCACATTAAGATTTGGTTCTGGTATAATACAGATTTTCTTTTACTGGCAGTGTATTCCATAATGGCTGTAAAAAGTATATACACGTAAAAAATACTAAAGCCCGAACAGGTAACCAAATTAAATATTTTTATTCAGAATTTAACCAAGAGTTTTGTCAAACCGAAGTACGAAGTGGACCGGAGATCTTCAGACTTTCTTTTTTCGGGCTTTTAACGCGGTTGCGTGATAACTCAAATAACTCAAAGCACTACATGTACAAGCGCATAACATTATGCTACAAATGCTGCTTCAGTCCGGTTTTGGTCAAAGTTCACTGATATTTTTCTTTTTGTACAAAGATGTTCATAAATGTCACACACGACATATCCATGCGATTTTTTCATGAACTTGCTTTTTATATACGTGCTGCTTTTTAGGTTCACTGGCAACCGTGCCAATAAATTATCGTAAAATAATCGTTCGGTTACCCGTGTTATATCTTGTTGTTTTTTAAAGGAGTCTATGTTTCAACGATTTCTCAATAATAACGTTGTAAATATCAAGTTCTTCTGTTTAATCAGCACAGTGGCTTCTGGTTGTGGTTTCGGTAAATAAGGTTTTGAAATTAAAACCTGACCATTTCTTAGGAGCTACTTTACATTAACGGTAAGACCATAGTTTTATTATTATAGGTTCAGAGTATATTATATATACGTAGTTTCAAAATCGGTCTGTTGGTTGACAGATTAACAAGAAAAATACCGACGAAGTATAGGTCAGACCACATGTTGCATACCTAAACAACCGTAATGTGTCAATTCACACATGGCTGGATGTATTTGACAGTTGGTCTTATAGTGGGAGGAAAACCCGTTGATGAAGCGCTGGTTCACCGTAATTATCGGATAACTTGTAGCTGTTCAGTTTCAGCAGCTATTACTTGCCTCACCGCAAAACTTTGCTTTACCCACCAGACTTCTACAGTTTTCAACTCTTGTTTTTATAACATCAATCCGTTCTTGTGCAAAAATGAAACAATAAGCAACTTAAAACCCAATTTGTTTGGGTCCATTCAATTTAAGTCGACTGCGGTTATGCTTTCGCTCTTTTTATATTGCATTTCGTCAGCCGCAGAGTCAGTTGAGTTAGTGCGTCGTTTGTTTCCCTAGGCAAGGCACTGGGCGCACATTTCCTAAACCCAATGAATTAGGAAGTTCCACTAAATTGCAGGAACTTCTCAATCATGCACAACACACTGTAATAGCTCCGTAATAGTGGCAGTGCTTTGTGAAATAAAGGTTTAGATTGTGTATCTGCTAGCTGTTTTGTTGGAACAAAGTAGCCCATGTACGAAGGGGTTTTGGCTCAAAAAATTAAATTTTACAGTGTTGTTAGTTTAAGTTGCAGATGTAAGATTCAGTTTTAAATTGTAAAAAAAACTTTCATATGTCAGGATTTTGAGTGACAGCCGTTTTTGTGAGGTCAGTTTGCATTGAAGAGATAAGGAGAATAACTAGATCAGGGGCGTGCAACTGTTTAGCGCAATGGGCCACAACGTACAAGTATAGAGATACCGGGGGCCAGACCATCAAACAACTTATATTTTGTATGGCGGCTTTCCTTTTTCGGCAATTGCTTCAGCTATCTTTATGCTCAGTTTTGTAACTAACTTGGTAGACATTCGTTCGAACTTGGTTAAGCTTTTTTGTATAATAACATGCTCCAATAAAGTAAGATCACGTAATGCTGTACCACTGCCGGAACAAGGCAATTTTCCAACAATGCACATTATTTTGTAACAATGGGAGGTCGTCACAGTAATGTTAACATAAATTTAATAGGAGTGTGAAGTAGTCTTATACTGTCTTTAAAAATGGCAATGATGCCGTTACAATTTAGAAAACGTTTTTAAACTATTAGGCTACGAAGTATGAAGTCTGCAGCGGGCCACATAAATAGGTACCGCGGGCCGTGCTGTGGCCCGCGGGCCGTATGTTGCACCCCTCTGAACTAGATGAACGCCTTGACTATCTCCTATTTCTAGACTACTTAAATTACTATTCTACCTAATAATGCCTGTTTGTTGGCATAACAGTGAAGCAATAAGCTAAAATCACGTGAACAAAATATTTTATTATACAAAAAATTGATATGAATTAATTTGTACACATCTTTCATAGTCCCTTTACAGAGACCTAAACAATTGGAATAACAAACGCGTTACCGATAAAGACAACGACTAAGTACTTGCAGTCACACATGCCACAGTGGTTAAGGAGAGCAAAGTGGCGCCAGGAAAGTTGTAAAACAATTAGGCCCTAGTGTACTGTTGCAGCACGCACGTGTTGAAAGATGAAGCTGAATTAACGGGCGTTTGAAATAGACTCTATAAAGTTGCTACATAGTTTGCAACCTTTGGTTCAGTAGAAACTGTCATATCATAAAACTTTGATATTGTTTTCGTTAGACGATGCTTCTGCTGCGGTTGTTACTAGTCATGCTGCGACGATTTAAATCTTCCTGTAAGTAGTAATCACTGGGCGGGGATTCATATTCTTCATCCCTTTTATGGCTGCTTGACCGTTTCCGTCGTCTGCTTGACTGCTTGTTTATTTCGGGATTGCTCTTTGTGCCTTTGCCCTTTCGGCGTAATGGCTTTGGTCGGTAGGGGACGGTAGAGCGCTCGTAATCATCATTCCAGTCTTCACCTTTGACGAGATCTCCATTCTCGCTGGCAGTAGAGAGCTCCCTTGACCTCGAGCGACGTGTTGAGTGTCGATGTGCTTTGTCGTCACTTGAGCTGTAACGACGAGCATGCGAGTCATCGCTGACGTCACTACGACGTCGACGGGGGGTTTCCCTCCCGTCTCTGCTTCGTCGGCGGTGTCGCCGCTTCGCGTCGTAAACCGATAATCTATCGTCAGTGTGTGATGTAGAGCTACGACTCGAACGACCTGGAAAGAACAAAATCAATTAAAACAAATCCAAACAGCCAAACAAGGGAAACGGATTGGAAATGACATACGTTTATCATAACGTCGGTGGTCACCGTCCGCTCGGTCATAGTACTGGTTACGTTCTTTCATGTCTAGTACCTCATCGCCTGTAAAATAACTAATATGTTACGCAGTGCAAATATTACAGATCAAACAATATGGGCCCATAAAGTCATGTTACGATTCCACGCTACAAGAGAAGAGGAAAAAACGACCAAGGTAAAGTGAAGTGCATACAAAGACTCGACACGCCTATACGTGACACTGTACGTAAACATTGATTGTGTACTGCGGTACAGGGTCGCAGGTATAGCTAAGGTTATTCGAAGTACAATGTACAGTTGTTTTGATAGTTCCGCTTTCACCAAATTTATCATTCTACCAGTCTAATTTAGTGCATTATGTAATGCACGGATTGTACTTAGTATAGTCTGAGAAAAATAAAAAGCTGAATTACCACTTTTTTATATTAATTTAAAAATGAAATCCAACCTTTTAATACGTTTCAATATGAAAAGTATTATATTGACTTTATGTTTCTTTGCTCAAACCAGTGTGTGCCACAGTGTAAGTGTAGATTAGTTTAGTTTGATTTTTTTCACTGTTTTAAAACTTCATAATTAAAACAACACAAACTAAAACAACACAAACGGGGGAAGAGCAAAACGACAGTCGTTATGGCACGTTATAAAAAAAAACGCTTAAGAAAACTTAGGAGCCGGCGGTAAAACTCAAAGATATGTCTGTATACTTTAAACGTTGAATTTATCTGTGCATTACCTGGTTGAGCATCATAGGGCGCGAAATTAACATCAGCTGGCATGTGATCACGGTCCACCAATAGGACGTTTTGATCGTAGTTGGGGTTCTGTAAGCTAGGATTGAAGCCCCCATCTTCGTAGATAGGAGGGTGGAGGGCGTTGCGGCTTTTCCTGAACCCCGGGGGTCCGTTGGGGTTTTCCCATCGACGAATTTTAAGATACACGAAATTTGAAGCATGACGCAACGAAAAAAATATCTGAAAAAAGCAATTTTACTAATTAGAAAATTAAATATTTACATTCGCACGGGATCTATCGTAGGTCGTGACTACACATATATATTTGTCAATTGTCAGTCAAAGTACCGCGTGCCAATTGTCGGGTGTATGTTGTACACTATGGACACGTTGCTCATGCTTTTGTTCGAATTATTTAATCCATTTTAATAAAGCCATACCCACCAAAAGCCATGTCCAAGGACACAACTGACTTTTTGAGATCGATCTTAAAGCTTTGGACTTACGGTCCGATACTCAATTTGGCCAGTCGACCTATTAACATGCAAGCAATACGTACCATGCTGATCATAGTTATTGCCGCTCCGGCGAATGACACCAGGTATAGAGTAAACACTGGGTAGTACTGCAAAAAGTAATTAAAGCTTAGTTTTTCGTATTTTAATGTTTATGCGATGTGATTCCGATTAGGATAATTATAATTTTCATGTTTATTTAGTAGGGTCTTGCAGTGTGTTAAATACAAATATGCTAATGTTACAGCTTTTGTTTAACGCTAAATTTACTAAGTTCATGCTGCAATTTTGTATAAGTGCTTTGCTAAAGTACATAACTGACGAGATGGCGAACAGTTTGACTGTGAATAATCTACGTGGCCGTGTAACATTAGATACAAAATCTGTAAGGGCAAGACACCACGAAAGTTTCAAAACAACTTTCAAAATCGTATAACATGGATCGCTAGTAAAGCTACATTTGCGCCAATCAATCTCTTACATTATCACAGAATCCCAATAGGTTTCCGTCTGGATAAAGCTGATCGTTGCTTGGGCCGCATATCAGACCGTAACCGTTGTCTTGCGTTTCCTTGAAGAACACAAGACCTGTGGTTGAAAGATATAATTAGTTTTTACATTGAAGATTAGGATTACCCCAACAGCATATGTCGAAATCTATTTTATTTTTATGCGTGTTTGTGTGTAAGTGCGCATGGGTGATAGGTAGTAACTGGATGCTCAATTGAATGTACAAGCCGATTTACCTTTTTCCCAATAAAGTTGGCATTAATCCTGTTATTTTAAGCATCTGTATATCAGTCACAGTGTTAGGTAATGATTGAACCTTGAGGGGAGAGACCAAGACCGTACTATCGAAACTGTGGGCTAGATAAAACTATTACACATGGTTTGAAATTGACTGTATGCTTACGTCACTTAGTGGGCACGGTGAATCACACATACGTGGAGTAAAAGAAATAGTGATGCCACTTTTAAAACATCATGTGTAATAGTGCATATTGCAGAACAATTATTACCATATAAAGCATTTGTTTACGCCAAATTAAAGTCAGTCAATATTTACGTGTTAGCCATAAAGCACACAGAAATAAACATTTATTCAACATAAGACACCGAAATACCATACGGTGTTATTGCTAGAAAAGTTGCAAACTTATTTGCAACCGCTGGTCTTGTGATAAGGATACTCACATCACCAAAATTGACCAATCACGCATTGGCGTTCTTAAAGTAGACCGGAAATGACGCAAGTAACGACAAAGCAAGTTTCATTACCCACCAGTTAGAAATAGTATTTATGAACACGATTTTCTCCTATAAATTAGTTTCTCACATTGAATTATTTGTATCTAGTATTAGGTAACACATGATTTATCAAACCTGTTCCCTTTTAATTTACATAACACTCAATAACATCACGTCGTGAATACATTTGCGGTCACATCATTGATTCTGTCAGGGAGTGTAGCGAGCAGTCTACTCGCATGTACAATGACTAGGCAGATTTCAAATGATGATGACGGAATTTTCCACGCCGTGATGCTTATCAGTATTTACTCCCGAAATAATTATATTTTATGAGCTAACAACGGATCAAATTAATTATAAATGATAATTTTAGACAATTTACCATTCTCACCAATTAATCTGAACACAAGTTGAATAACTTGACTGTTCATTGAAATCAGATAATGCAAAAACACAACCTTTAATGTTAAAATTTAGGGAGTAAATCCACGTAAAACTACCAGCTAGGTCGCATGACAAAGGATTTCAAAACATGCCCTGTCAGCGCACAGGAGAGAATCGATTTCTCTTCTCTATTGCCTCCTGTTCTCCTATTTTAATTCTCTTTTATTTCACTTTACTAAATGTAGCTAACCATAGAGAAGAGCCGTTGACGTCGTAAACAACCTATGGTGAATCAGATAAGTACAGAGGCACTGCGCGTTTACCTCATTCTTCTGCTGTGACACATTTGAGTTCTTGGGTCGTCAGTGTACGAACGGTTCTCAACGTAACAGCTACATTTGCGTTAAAAGTTTTACTGAGATACTAGATAGCAAACCCAAAATCGAGAAATGGAACAACAATCTACAAGCTCTGCCGTAAGTACAGAATATAATAATGTTTTGATTATAACCATTCGACGTTTTCTTTGTTTCGGTAATGCAGTTTGTTTACGACTTGTATCTCAGCAGTTTGATTTGCTGTATTGTATCCTAGAATATAGTTATTCGTGGATGTGCTGTATTGTATACTAAAATACAGTTATTTTTTTTAATTTGTATAAAACTCTGTTATTGTTATAAAGTTGTAATAAAAGTTGTATTGTTTAGGGAAATACAGCTGGTGTGTGGACAAAACCATGTGAGGATGGCTTGAACAACCAAATCAATCTCGAACTCTATGCATCTTACATGTACATGGCTATGGTGAGTTTATTAAAATTATTTTTATATTAAATTTATGAGTGTGTTTTAAGTGTTTGGTGAACAACAAAAAGTTTTCCATGTTTACATGGCTCACGATAGATATTTTTCTTGATGCCTTTAACACCCTAATTTTCTGTTTTTTTAGGGTCACTTCTTTGACAGAGATGATGTTGCTTTGAAAAACATCTCTGAATATTTCAAAGAGTGCTCAGAAGAGGAAAGAGAGCATGCAAACAAAATGATTGAGTTTCACAACAAGAGAGGCGGAACTACAACTTACTTTCCAATCAAGGTAAGTCATACACTGGAAGGTGTTAAATTGTACCTTTGGAATTATGCTTTAGTTTATTCTTTAGAAATCTAGTTAATGCATCATGTGTAGCACTCATTAGGTTGTGTTAATGTGTGACTTGTACTGTATGAACATCTTGTAGTTTCGAACCTTTACAAATCTCCCTTTTGTAAATTGATACAGCTTGTGACTGTGTAAATATTTTTGGTTCAGTTAAAGTTTAACCGCTGTTGCAAAGCTGTGAAAGAAAAAAATGCAACCAACATAAAATGACACATCAGACAACCGACTTTTCAATGTGACTGTGGGCAAATTTTTCTAACAAGTCAATTTCAGGCACCTGGTTCATTCGATCCAGCTAATTTCAACACAATCAAGGCCATGAACTGTGCGCTTGCATTGGAAGTAAACGTGAACAAGAGCTTGCTTGCATTGCACGAGACTGCTAATGGTGACCCGGAGGTAAATATTGTGTTTTTTAACATTTACAACTCTCACACTATTGCTTACTGCTCACCATCTGTCAACAATGCAAAGGGAGATTTTGACATTCCAAAGTTATGCATTGATTTCAACACAATTATAATGCTCAGATAGCATGGTGCCTCTTGGGTGTAACTGTAATTAGCTGTGTCATATTGAGTCTAACTAAGTTTATATCACCTTCTGTTACACAATGTAGCATGTAGCAATAAAAATTATTTTTTTTATGTACTGCTATCTTACTAGCTATACTACTTTCTTTCAGTTTCAAGACTTCATAGAGGCTAACTTCTTGCATGAGCAAGTGGATGCCATCAAGAAACTCAAGGATTACATCACCAACCTTAAACTGGTTGGAACCGGTCTTGGCGAATTTCTGTTCGACAAGCACTTCAAGTCCTCCTAAACGGACAGTTCTCCCAGCCACACCATGTATATTGTCACACCTATCGCTGTATTATCCAGTCTACTTAAAAATGTAATTATTTTTTGTGCATCAAAAATAAAATACCAATACACGACTTTGCTGTAAAAAAATTTTACAATAAGAGGAAAACAGATTCTAGATAACTGATTTTAACAAATTGTGTCATAAACTCTTTTGTGCAATTTTCTTGTGTTAAAAGGTTTAAAATAAAATTCCATTGTACATCGACCCAATTTTGTGATTGATTGCAGTCGTACAATTGATTTCCTTATATTTATTCATGTACAGCACTGCACCCTATATCAATACTAGACTTTATCCTGTTCATTTCCAATAAGTTTTAAGCGTTAATGTTTTTCCATGTTTATAAACTAGCTTGTTTTAACATGAACCGATGGAAGTAGACTATAATTGTCACTTGGGTAGGTACTTTTTCTTTAAGTGCAGGGACTGAACAGGAGTACAAAATAAACTCTTGTCTAAGGCGGAAATTGAGTAACGAAAGTTTGTATAATTAAAACACAGACCTTCGTTATAATACAGTATATGTATAGTCGGGTGTTAATCTTTATTATGTGACTGATAACTGATATGACTTTTATTTAGAATGGCGGGCCTTTTGAATCCTACAGATCAAGATAAGTCACGTTAACGTTCTTGCCGAGGGGTTAACCGTAAAACTCCCCAATGTTGTTCGATCGGTAATTAAGCAGTGCGGGCCGGGACAACGGGCTCGCGATGGCGCTGATTTTACGCAAGGTTACGATATACAGTAATTCAGGGTTGATGTTAAATTAGTTTATCGATAGATTTTAAAACAGCGCATTATTTTACTATATCTCGGGCCGTCATATTTAAGTCATGAAAACATGCTGGTATTTTTTTTACGTTTCAGTTGATGATTTAGCGAGATATTTATTTTAAAAGGTGTTGGTTAAGCTACCCTTTATTAAATAATCAAATAACGAAGACGGTGTTATTTCAGACAACACGGTACGAAGATGTAATCCGAGATAGTGTTCGTTCTTTTAAACAAAATTTCGTCACTCTGTTGTATATACCTGACATTAGCGACAGTGTGTCCAACACACATAGATAGGCGTGGTGCTCTCACATTTCTAATTCCATTATGGGATAAAAGCTAAATAACACCTTTTAATTAAAAATCATGTCATATAACCAACTGACACTTTCCGAAATTTACCATGGCCCTAAAAGCCTGCAATCCAGTATGAAAACATGAGCCATTTGATAATAATAATAATAATAGCAACATATGTACTGGAGGAACGCATACATCGGTAAAATCGACGCCGGCCTTTGCGTTTAAAACGCATGGTAACTATAACTACCACGCACAAGGTTAATTTAAATCAAAACCCTATCTGGTATAACCGCACGATATTTTACCAATAGGCTATATATCATAAATATTGCGAATTGTCCCGTCTTCACATATTTTATAAATATTTGTGCCCCTTTTTCGCACTCTACTTATAATAACACTACCAACGCCAGTTCACACAACTACAGTAGCAAACACACCCACTTACCATACTGTACCAAATCGATGCAGATCCGTTGAGCGGTGCCAGGACTCCATTCAGGATTGGCAAGATCCCAGCAACGTTGCATGGTTATTCGGAACTGCAGGATGGGTATCACACCAAAGCAGGCCATCACGAACCACATAAGCGCCAAAAACGCTGAATAGCCAGCGAGCTGTAAAATATAATAAGCTAATGGTAATAAAAGGGTTGTATCTGACTGAACGGTTAGCGCGACCGACCCATTTTTAGAATCTATACGATCACGTCGCGGAATTGCAACTTAGCCCGGGTAAAACTGTGATTTGACAATCTTTTTATCGTTTAGCCTATCTGTCAAAAAAAAATATTAACCCTTAAATAAGGGATATGTATACAGTTTTGAGGTTTTTTGTTCAATTCACAGTTTTCTTTCTGTTGTACATTTCCGGGATTAATGTGACACAACCCGATTAGCGGTTAGGAAAATATAAATAGATTAAAATGTCCAACGTCGTAAATATTTACGCAGCATCTTCGCCCCATTAAATTACAGGTAAATCCCTGTGCTTTATAAATTATGTAAAATCAATCCCCTTGATGACATGCCCTGCGTTTCTCCGTTCGGCGCAATTTACATTTTATTGGCGCGGTAGCTGTAACACTATATAGGTAGAACGCACCAAAATGCGACTTTACCCGTTTTAGGCCCATGGGTATACTTGAAACAGGCTTCTTTAAAATGAAATTGGCGTCTGTGTCACCACACTTTTTTAATGCACCAACGAAATTATCGTCTATATTATTTAAGGACCACTTCTGGATCTACGCTGTTTGTTTGTTTGCGACCGATTTATATTTATCAGCATGCAAAAATGAATCGATTTATTTCATAAATTAAATATACTGTGGATATATCATATTAAGCCGACCGATCAGTCCTTTTCGTATTTGAAATCTCAGAAACACAAGGTACAGCCAACAAAACCTACCCATCCTGTACAGCTGATGCTGGAAAGTCCAGTTCGTTTTCCCTGGTACCCGCGATCCTTGACAGCCTTCTTGCTTCTCACCGAATCCACCATGAACACCACGCAATTAATCAGCATGAAAACGCCCACAGCAATGAGGTAATACTGGATACCCGAAAACCTGTTGTGTGTACCACGGTAAGTGATTAGAATCCCGAAATAACGGGACCTGGAATTACTTGCCAATATTGAGTACATTTCTCTTACGATAAACGCTTGGCCGAGTTATGGTTGGCAGGTGTGGTTAATTTAAACCCGCAGATACAAACCAATACATGCCTTGAGTTCGAATCCCATACGTGAAAAAGTTTTTACTGCTGTGCCCGCTCTCTATATACAACCTTATTGCGTAAAGCAAGCAGGTTCGGTACTTATGACCACGCCTGATACTGATTACACATACTAATACAAATAAAATAAACCGTATGGACTCAGAGTTTAATCGGTATCGTGAAAAGTAAATCGGCTGTATAGGCTCATACGTGATTTTCAAATTGATTGTTTAAATTGTAACGAATACAAACCGCTATGGACAGTCAAGACAACATGCTGTGGGGACGGGAGACTGCGGTCACACGTTTCGACTAGTATTCGTCTTATAGCGAGTATCGCTTTCCAACACCGAGGATAAACATCAGCATCCTTTCTTATACTACGAAACGGAAGAGGTCTTGCTGGGCTTAATTAAGGGCAACAACTAGATAATCTGTGTTCAATTTGGCCGATTAGTTCAACAATTGTTTGCTTCCAGGTTTAGTAGATTGCGACGATATTAAAATCGGATTGGTGGATAATCTGAACCCACGTTCGACAGGTCAACTATAATCGTTATACGCGTCGCTTCATATTATATTCAGTCGATGCGAACACTCATAACATTATTAAATAAACTGAAAATCCATCAAATGTTTATAAGCGGTACAACGTACACGGCAAAATCCAGCAAGTCAAATGCTCGAGGTTCATTATATTTTAAACAGGCCACAAACTCATCGGTGCAGAAGTAATGCATCCCAAAGCTGGGAAATTCACAAGTCGCTTTGGCACACATCAACAGCGGCTTGTGAAAACGTGTCATTATGATTTAGTGCTGGACCGGACCGGCCTTTCGAACGTGTGATAACAAAAGGACGTCTCCGAAATTGGAGCACTGATGCATCATGGCTGGCCAGGTCATAACTAAAGGACAATTACCAAAATCTTAAAGCAAACGTTTGAGTTTATTTATAGCATGATTAGATAAAAACCTAAATAAATTTCACAAAAAAATAAATATTTTAGTTCTGTGCGCCGTATTATAGAAACGCAACTACTTAAAACAAGCTCTTATTTTTCTTTTGTTAATATTTTAACCTAAACAAATATCTTTATTTTATCTTAAAGGCAAAGATCGAACGATCGTCCTTTCCAAATAGTTGAGACCTATTTTTAGGCGAATTTTCTTTGCCTATATCTCTATATACAATCACATACCGTGGAGATTGCGGAGACGTAATTTATATATAAACGCTTTAAATTGTTGGTCTTTTGAAGGCAAATTACCCCCAGGAATTGATCATTAAAATAAATAGGGTAGTTAATTTAGAGTAGATTTTGTAAACTTGGTTGTTATAACCGGGTTACACGGTTAATTTAATCGCTTGGGATAAAGATCTAATTCAAAAGCATTAACAAATTGTAAAGACTACAAGAGACCTTTCAAAAGCCAATACACGATTGTTTAGCCAGCAGTGTAAATCATCTTACAAAAACCCGATGTGAGATGATATTTCAGAGTTGTTATAGTAAACGAAAAAATCAGAAGCCGTGTGTAAATTAATTACAATCAAAGCAATAACGATCGAATAAGGTTAACCAGGGCCAGTGGATACTACTGTTGAACCGTATTGTGTACGCTACTTACACTTGTGGTACCAGGTTCCCGCGTTGGTTATAGCTAATTGGCCCATATATTCCAGTTTGAGGATTGTATCCATAAACCGGTGGCTTATCCAGAGCTGGATTTCCCCGATCTGAAATTAACATTAATTTTTAAATATAAGGAAAAACTACAAAAGAAATATACAATAACAAACTAGTTAACTAGTTACACAAACGAACTTACGACAGGATGTAAAATGACCTTCTGAATAGATTATTAATGGTATAAATTTATGATATATATTTCTATAAATGTCTGCTTATGAGTTTCTATAAATGTCAACGGTGTTTCCAAGTGCCGTAATATCACTACTGCTTGCATTATTCATGATATATATCGGGTTTGGCAGTTAATTTTTTACCTCTATTTTGCATGTCATAACATACAGACACTTTAGAAATAACAATGATGACGTAACCGCTGCGAATTGTTCTAGCAATTATACTAAATGTGAGCCCAGGGCAATTTACAAAAATAAGAATCAATTCAAATCAAACAACCGACCGATGTCACTCAGGTAGTCAATAAAACTATTGAATAATTAAGCGGCTACGGCAGTAATAGCCTAGTGGGAAAATAGTCAATGAATTTTGCTAGTCAATATTCATACATATAACACTCCCTGTCTAGGGTCCATCGCCGAAAGAAAGGTGTTTTGATAGGGTAGTTAGGATTGTTAGGGAAGGGCTATTGTGTTAGTTTTGTCTGCCCCTCGTAAAAGCACAGCACCTACACAAACGTTACCTTTTAATGGTCCGTACTCCTTAAAAAGCCCAAGTGTTTGATCCAAAGCCATGTACCCACACGCTATGTACATAATACTGCCTGCTAGGCTCAAAAGCGTCAAAACCAGTGTTGTAGCGCTGCACTGCATTTTTCTACTTTAATCTGTCCACAATAATAATCCTACTACTGTACTTCAAGTAGTTGTTTCGCACTGCTCCACAGTGCGTAACGAAATCACTCTGTGACAACATAACAAGCAATGTTATTTCACAACCTCAACCTGGTTTCGAATAACCGTTTTTATAAAAGTTGAATAGGAATAGAAGTACACATATAATGCTTCGATTTACTAATCTCCGTTCGTCCTATTTTCACCGCAAACTGGTCTGGATTATTTCAATCTTAACCTTTTTCGTTGAGTGTTCTTCTGATGCTAAGCAGCGTTCTTTATATTAGTTGTTCACTAAAATACTAGTTATGTTTGTACTGTTACGGTCTGATGTAAAAACTCGTACTGTTTAACAACAGCTAGTAGGCATTTAATCGACATTAGGTGTTTGTCGGTTTCGTACAATCCCTACGGCGTAGAAAAGATTACTTCCTTTTCAATCTTGTAACAATAGTCCTGGAATTGCAAACCAAGACGTGAATCTGATATGAGTTTTCTCGCTAGAGTACTTTAAATTAAAGTATAAGTCTGTCATAACTCTGTCAAAGAGTCATTAAAGTAAGGGAAAACTGTTTTTATGCCTACATTGCCATGCTAGTGATACCTTACCCTACTTTATTACGACATTATGTCAACTTTTCTAAAAGCCCGACAAAACTTTCCATGAGTTTAATCATCTGATATCCATATAGGCGCTGTTTGTCAGATTCCCTTGAGTTGGCTACACTCTCTTAATAATTAACTTAACCGCTGCGACGCGTTCTAATTTTGAGCACGCCGCGAAATCAGACACCGTAACGGCTGGTTCGTAGAGAAGGCGATCGTCATTCGATTTTTTTCTGCGCTCGGCAGTGCAGTCTAGCGGTCATATGGCTTTGGTAGCCTTTTCCCTAGCAGGACGTGATCTTAATATATTATACCAATTGGCCAAATGGTTAACGCGACGGTACGGCCGTATGGCCAAATGGTTAACGCGACCTTGCCGACCTATAGCCTACATATATTAACTTTTGTACAAAAAAACTGTAGGTCTATTAGCAACGAGCCCATCATGGGATCAAAACTGAGCCCGATAAAAAATGCTTAACACGACTGATACATATAATAGCCTACCTATTTCTCTATCGAAATGGTTTTAGTTACGTGATCATCATGGGAAACGCTCAACCGGAAAGCAATTAGAGAAAACGATCTTTTGATTAAATCGGTTATTGAAACTTACTGATTGTAGATATACAGAATGGCCTATAGGCCTATGTATTTGTCCACATGGGTGCGACAATGATGAGCTGATACCCAGTCAAATAGCTTAGTGGGTTAGTGCATAGCACTTTACAAGAATCAAAACTGGTCTCTAGCTAGTTGGATGTGTCCTTGAGAGGGCACTTTGCTGACATCGCATGGGCTAAGGTAACGACCGTTAAGTGCAATGCCCAAGGACATAACTGACAAGCTAGTGGTTGATTTGATACCGCCCCTTTCGACTGACTCGCGACAACTTAGCAAACTTGCTGGAATTATACAAGTGATAGAGTTTAAAGAATATATCAACCGGTAGGGAACTCTATGTGGTTATTAGATGATGAACAAATGCCTTTAGGCAAGTATATATTCGTTTCGAACAGGCGATCGGAAGACGGCTGTAAACTGTTTGAGTCGAATTTTTATTACAAGATTATGATCATATTAATGTGGCTATTAACGTACAGTAACAACGTTGTTCCCCGTCTAATTTACTCCCTTAACACTAAACGTACATTGAACAAACCGAAGGGATTGAATGTTTGTACCGACACTGAATCAATGTTTCAATATAACACACACTTCATCCTAACTCTCATATATTGCTTATTGATGCTTCACGTTTCTACTTAAACATAACGTTGCTAGGTAAATATAAGATGGACTGTGCAAACAGACTATTGTGCAACTCTTCCAAACCATCAACAAATATCGAATACGTTTACTGACCTTTGCTGTGCTTTTAGCTATTTATTGTGTGTGTGTCCATTTGAATATCTCTGTTTATGCAGTATGGTGTAAACTGTAAATCTTAAATATACCTATATAGAATATACTAACACGTTCGGCAAGGAAAAGTGCATATGTATAGCACAGACGCTCTGAAGATGAGTTAAAATCGCTTTGCAACATTTATAATTCTGAAATCATAGAACCTCAACACGGAACAAAACACTGCAGGAGTAATAAAAAGAAAAACAAATGTACAACAAAAAATATACAAGAAAATAAACAAAGTGATAAAATAAGTGTCTCGCAGCAATGTTGTATATTTTCGAGTTAGTTCAAAAGTGTTGTTAACATCAATCCTTTCGTTGCAAAGTCCCAAAATGGTTGCCTGTATGCTTTAAGCGTTTTTAGCTTTTTTCTATATTTTCTGCGTTTTCTTCTTCGTCTTCCTCTTCCATATTCGATGGTCTTCGCTGGCCGTTCGCGTACCGCGACAAAAAGTCTGAATCCTTGAGCGCCCGCGGGGGCGGCGGGACACCGGAAGAGCGACGCCCGGCTCGCCACTTCGACGTGTTTGGCGTTCCGGCTGTTATGAGGCCGAAATTCCCACCCATGTGACTTGGTGATGACGACATACTGTTCTTGTAGACAAACTCCAGTGTCTCCTGCGTGGCGTGCTTTTTGAGAGAAGAGATATTTTTCCTGTTCATCGGTTGTTTGGTTGGATCAAAGTCATCCAAAATCTCATCCTCTTCCTGGGAATTGTGGTGCGATTCGAGACTGGATGCAGCACCGTCCGGATCACTTCTCTCGCATCCCTCCGTGATCTTCTCAACTTCTTTTTCTTTCATTATCTCGACCATAGTTTCCCTTTCAGCTTCCTCGTGGTCTATGGCGTTATTAGCTTGTTTATCGTTATCTGCGAACATATTTAGAATTAGAACCAGAAATTATTTTAGTAACTTATACATCCTAAACGGAAAATACGCATTTTTGCCATATGTGCATACTGCCAAGTTCAATTCGCGCTGTCGCTTGCAGGATGTATCATTTGGAATTATGATTTTGGTAAAAAATATATTTAATAACAGACACCTTCCCTGCCTACTGATTGATGTTTCTATTAACCTAACAGATTATTTTAAATCGTCTGATGTGCAGCAAAGTTGTATTAACAATGTACTTTTATACAGTGGCAGATATATGGGTTTCGGAGGTTTCTTTTGCCATTTTTTTTATCTTTTATTATTGCGTGGTCGTCCGTTTTTGAGGGCTGGGACAAGTCTAACAAATGGTTATTTCTAAAACTGTTGGAGACAACACGATATAGCAAAATAAGCATGTATCAACATGCCTTAATATATGGGTAATTATTTCGTTTAGCTAGATCAACTTTTCAATAAACTACCGGATTACATTTAAGAGGCCAGTGCAAAACTAACGCGGTCAATATTGTTTGAAACAGAAAAATAGTGGATGAACGCAGATTAACTTCATCTTAATGTATATTTTTATTGTGGAAGTTCAGCCTGAATAAAGTCCACCTAGAATACCAAGTACCGGGCAACACTAAAAGAAGGAAAAGAAGGGAAACTGCTCCTTAAGCCTACGGAAACTAATGTTAAACCTTCCCTAAAAACTAATCTCAACCCTAGAACTAACTTAACTTTAACCCCATCTTTAAAACTCTTTTTCCCTAATCTTTATTTTTTTAAACAGTATTCCTCCTACTCCTTATTTTAGTTTTTTTCTACCGACTTTTTAGTTCAAATCACCATCTTAATAACGCACCTTAGTAAATCAACAGGCACAGCATATCAAATAGTCGTGTTGATTAAAAAAAAGCTATAATTTGCACCACACAACAGCCTCGTAAAGATTGGTCATTTTAAACGCACCTGCCTGATCAATATATTGTGTGTGGCATGAAACAGCTGTTGCATTTTCTATTAATTTGTAATGCTTCTCACTTTTATACAGAATTAAACATATGGGTTTGACATATAATAAATGTAATTACTGATCGAATCACGTGGAGAATTTAGCTTACTTTTACTTTGTGTTAATTTATGCAGTTTTATTATCCATATTTTGCTCACTAATATATTTTTAATTTAACTGCAACGCAATGAGTCCTTTTGATCAGACGGTAGTATTTGGTCTTCAACACAAATTTATTAATTTAATTGTGTAACAATTATACATCATTATTTATTTGCACAGCATCTTTCATTAATATTAAATAAATAAACAAAAACTCGTAAACAAACTGAAAGTTCTTTTTAAATCTTGCTTTTCAACCGTTATCATGGTTTGAATTATCAGTACAAAGTTTCTATGTGCTGCATAAAATACTGGTGTCACTATATAGTCTAATGGCTATGACTATTTTACTGCAAAAAAACGATTGTAAAGCTATCGGCAAAGTCCTGTCTGTGTGTCTTGTGGTCTCGATGAGACATAAGTTAAAAATTAATCCAATGGCTCAACAATCGTCGACACGCGCCATAAATAATATAGACCGGCTTAAGTGCTTGGTTCGCATTGTATTTTTAATTCAAAGACACCAACGGTGACTTTAAAGGCCTCTTTATACGAGGTATTACGACTGTAAATTGCGCGAATGAGAACGGAAAGGAAAGTCGCTCTTTCCTGTTTTTACATCCGAACCCCGCGTGGAGAGTCTCGTTGACAAAGAAACTACTGTTTCAAGTGACGGTGAGCTCCGCCATGCACATTTAACCTTAAGATAAATAGCTTGACTAAAATATATAAACTAAAACACAATACTTCCTTAATATCTATAACTGAATAATCATGTCCACACGAGATAACTCAAGGGTCATTTTCGTTGATTAGAACTATAGGATTTACAGCTTATTTAAGCGCTACATTTCTTAAACCGCAGTTTTCAACTAATTTAAACTCCATGCTATGTAACCTCGCATCGTATATTGGCCCATAAACCGAATAAACATAAAATCTACCAAGTTGTATATTATATATGGCATTCTCTTACTTCAATTGACATCGTTATTCAGGCGAACTTGCTGTTTTTTTTTAATTTTTGCTAACGTTACAGTAATAGACCGTTATAGGTTGTGGATAAAAGCAGCCCAGAAACATATGAATATAACCGCATACATTTAATGCCAGTGGAGACTGCAGACCAAGAATTGTTCTCCCACTTCCAATAATAGTTCTACCACGTCTGCCAACAATTTTCCTTCCACGAGAGAAATAAAATAACTACGTTAAAAAAACAGATAGTGACGTACTTAAGTTTTCTGATAGAAGCGATGATGATATGTGAACGGCTGTTCAGTGACAACATGTATTTTTAAATTACTTCGGTATAAACAAGCATTTTAATTTACATTCCAAAGTTCTTGATGGCTATGGGCCTAAAAGTGCTTTTTATAGGAGTGTTTAGCGACTGCACGAAAGCTGGTTTGGTAACAAGTAATCAACCATTTTAACTCCAGCGCAATCGCTGTGTAACTTTAAACATAGTTGCCAAAACTGCATAAGTAATAAACATTACATGTTGTTATGTTGATTGGGGCAGGTTTCGGTTTCTTTCCGCTCTTGTTTTCATTTTCATTGGTGTGATTTCCACTTGCAACCGAAGAAGAGCATCCCATTTCTATACATTCATTCGCAGTTTTTATTTAAATTGAAACGTTTAAGCAAGATGTATTTTTGATTTTCCTGTATAAAAACGGACAAACGGATCTCGTTAATTTCCTATGTATAAAACGGACTAACGCAACCTGCACCTTTAGTATTCTATTAAAACTTTCTACTCTGTAAATCACTTAAAGTAATATACTAAAACTTTGTTTTTATATTTTCAGTTTGCCGATAAAAATCATAATTACAGCATAGGCATCTTCAGACCTTTAATTTCTAGTTTCCGTGTATTCATGATTGAATTCACTCCCAATATATCTAAACTTTTTTTAAGATTGCAGTACTATACATCTTTACCTAAAGCTACAACTGACAAACAACATTTATAATAACGTGTTGTCGTGCAGATTACCCTATTACAAAAGAAAGTCTTAGCTCAATATTGATAGTAATGGTATTGGCCATAAATTTTGGCAAACACACCTCGTTTTGTCTACCTGGACCAGGTGTTGCTAGCATAAGTGACAGTGCTGGTGGCAAAGTTACAAGTTTTATCTTGTTCGTTACGTGTGTTTACCATGGGCACCATACTGCCTTTCATTGGCCTCGCCCTTTGCGACGAGGGAAGCCGTTTATTTGCTGATCATTCATTCCAATGCCTGCCACAATTCGCGCTGAAGAGATGATTCATGGTCCATTCGGTCGTTTTATGGCGGAACCTTAGGCAAGCACCATATAGTCTACAGCTAGCAGTCCTATACTGGTTTATGGTATTGCTTTTTAATCGATCCGATTTAAACTTATGTTTTACATGCCATTTGTTTTCTTACTGTTTCCTATTTTCTACATTTCTTCTTAACAAGGCAGCACAATGTGTAGGAATGTGTGCTGTCACATTTCTTCGTGAATTCTCTCCGTCCCTAAATAGCCTATTAAAACACCGATACACTTAGCGAGACGATGCTTACCGTTTTCTATCCAGCAGCACTTCAAATGTCTTGACTTTCGTTACAATTACGATTGTTATTCTTTTCAATACTACTGGGCTGTCTAAATAAAACGCCATCTTTTTCTGCTATTATCTCTTAAAATTTCAACACTTAGATAAAACAACAATCCGGTGATCACATGTTCTTGCAGTCCCTATTTTATTTTCTAGTTTCAACACACACTATTCATTGAGTAGTTTTTTTACGAAATTCTTGAAACGACAGTAATACAACAGCGTTGACAAAGTATATACAACACCACACAAGTTGTCTAAGTGCAGCCAAATGATTGACTCTCAGGACTGCGCCGCTTTCCGTTATTGGCCACACCTGAAAAGAAATAAATTTACTGTACCCTATACACGTGAAAATTTCGACTATAATTTCCAACGTTAATAATGGTTAACCAAGTAAACCTACAGCTTGGCGTACATAAACTTCTGATTTCTCAATGCAATGTTTACTGTTTTAAGTATGGTTTCTGCCCGGGTTGAGTCATTGGTGTCTCCTTCTTACTTAATACAGTGTAGTATAACTCAGGTAAACCGACAATGTCCACTAACGCAAGACACTAGCATTGGACGTACAAATGCGTAATGACAGTTGTGGTGATTCCCCGCTGTTGGTACAGGATATTGTGGTGATTTCTCGCCGATGTTTGTACAGGATAGGATAGGATATTCATGTTTATTCCCGTGAATGTGAAAACCAAGGGGGTTCACACGGGAAATCGTCAAATCACATTGCGCCCATCGTCGGGTTACCATAGCTATTGCTGTAAGTTGTGTATGGTTCACACGTTCCTTAAATTTGGTAAAACCCATTATTCTGCTCGGTTCAGGCAATGTCCGTTCAGTGCCTTTCCAAAGGACACAACCGACTATAGCTAAAGACCAGGTTAGAATCTGCAACCTTTCGGTTGAAAGGCTTCGCACATACACCGCCAAACTAACCGGTCGCGGTACAGTTAGAAGCATCATGTGCTATATTTCCCTGTTTCAGCTTTGCAGTTTTGTAATAGGAAAGAGAGCTTTTTGTAATTAATGTGTTAGTTGTGCATTTCCTATATGGATGTTTTTTTGGGGGAAAAAAGTTCCAAATGTATACGGTGGGGTGGTATAAGCTCGATTTTTAGCAAAATATTGGAGAACTTTGAGATTAGCTTGCAGATCCCAGCTTTAACTTTAAATTGTGAAAAATCTAAAACTTCCCGTGACGGGGTTAAGAGTGATAGTCCTTTTTAAGGTAATTTGCAATAAAGAGATAGGAAGAATAATTGTAATTTATTAAACGCCATATATATCTCTTCATAAAAATAGTCGGTTCAAAAACTTCGTACGATTTCAAAACTTTACTGAATAGAGTACTCTAACACCTCAGGCAATATATGGAGACGTGGCGCTTGTTTCGTCGTATTCCTCGCTTTCGTAAGTCATATTACAAAACGTAATTAACTCAGATGTCGTATACTAGTGATAAACAATGTTTCTAATTTGGCACAATACGCATTATCGCACTGCAGTGAAACCAGGGCAAATTTCCAACTGTTAGCCGAACAGTCGATTAACTGCTTGTTCGCGAACAGTTAGTTAGCCTAAAACTGGTATTTATTATTCAGCAAATTTTCTACTTGATAATAAATATTCATTGCTAGGCAGTGTTATGCAGCTGCATAAATTAAGATGTGGCGCAGTAGGAACAGTTATTATGACTTTCTCCTTTGTGTTTTGGTACCAAATTAGTATTCATATTGCTACCGTCAACCCAGTTGGTAAATTAGAATTTCAACAAGGAAGCAAGCGAACGAAACCTCTCTGCAGGAATATTCTAGAAAACCTGACGTCTGGATCATGGGTCGTGACGTCACAAAGAGAATCATTGACACTGGATTATGAAAGTGATCTCATTCGTTACTGGAAAAAACGCGGAATACAGACAAAGAGATGGAGAGATGACGGAAAATGTGGATTTAAAAAGTGTGTACCAAAAAACAAAAACGTGCTGTGGTTAAGTATGCAGTCTTAAAATACGTCTGTTTTTGTATATAATGAATCTATGTGGTGCTACATTTGGTGAAGCAATGAGCTGTTTCTAATATATGGTGTGATGAAACTTACTTAATTCAATAGATTTTTAACTTATGTATGTCCAGTAATTTATAATGTTATATTTCAAATGCCCCACAAGTATTTATGCGTGATCTTGTTGTACATAAGTATTGATATTAGGGTTAGCTTTGGAACACAAATGACAATTTCTCTATATTTTGAGTTTGCAGGTGAACAAACCCGCCAACAGTACTTGGCCTGATGTTGGTTCTTGGTGTGACCTCTATGGCAACTATCCTTGTTGTAGTGATTTAGAGGATGGTGTCTGCAGTTCCCCAAGTTGGGAAACATGCAATTGCCGAAGGTGACTGTTTAGCGTTGACAGTGTCCTAGAATTAATTTATTTGCTATATTCTTATATTAAATCGATTGCGCGACGATAATTTGCTCAAAAAATAAAATCTGTGGTTTGTAATGTTACCTTGATTTAAGGGTAAAGGAATTATGATAAAAAGTATCTAAATATAAGATAAAACAAAACCTAAATTTAATGACGTTAATCGATATAACGGACTCCAGCATACCCTTGTTATACACGGGCTGTAACCTTTTCATCACGAGGTTAGTCGAAATTAATTACAGATGTTCAGCTAAAAATACTGGGTCGATGTACATTGATATTTTGCTGCAGGTGCGTCGATACTCGTAAATACCATTTTGCTGAGGTTTCTACGTGGTCGACGAAAGACTCACGCTGCAGATGGACAAATCACAGCGCTGCTGAAGCGTGTGACGTAATTCATAGATCGCCGTACGATGATTTGTACTTCGTTGGGGATTCGTTTATGAGAAATATGTTCGTGACTTTTATGATGCTTCTGTCAAACGACCCCTACAGTGGAGCTTGGAGCATAGACTCTTCAGCGAAGTTGAGACAACTTTGCCACGATCAAGGCATGTATTTTTGGAAGGAATGCAGACAGCTGATAGACAGCATGTCAAAGGTTTTAAATCAGGGTCGGCTATGCGACGGTCGTCATCCCAATTTTAAAGTTACGATGAAGCCGTTCTACAACTTGAACTTTGCCCAAAACTTTTACAAACTTATAAACAGTTTACTTGGAAGGAGAGGTGCGCTGGTTGTTGTCAGTGTTGGCTTTCACATGGAATGCAATGTTGAAAACACGATTGATGGGTACCTCGGCCCAGTGGTTGATTTGATTGAAAGAAACCAGCCCCAAAACGACAGTTGGCCGAAATTGATTTTCGTACTTCCAATGTTAACAGGCTTGCTGAAACCTCCGGCATACTTTCGATTCCAAAATGATGATAAGATAAACGCATTTTCATCACGTATGACAAATTACTGCAGCCATCACAGAATACCCGTTCTGGATTTTCGGCAGCTTAGCAAATACATACACAGTTTTGATGGCACGCATTATGGGTTGACTGTCAACCTCATGAAAAATCAGATTCTTTTAAATTACATTGCTTCGATTTCCTGATCTCGCAACCTGTGTTTGTGCAATTTATGTATTATCTCACATTTTAACGCATTACACATAGTACAAAAACTTTTTGGGACTGCATTCGTCTTAAGATTTTTTTAACTTTAGGGGCCGTTTAACCAATTATTCTCCTTATTTATCCAATGCAAACGAATCTCACAAGTGATCTCTGTCTCTTTAAATCGTAATAACACTTTCATTTTAAAAAGCTTTACGCTCCACACTATTACTTATAACTGTTCACAGCTAGCTTAAGCCACCACTATAAAATCCCTGTTCGGCGTACGTTATATTTTTCTGCATGCAGAAATGGTTGGGTTCCCTAACGACCTTATCACCCTTGGTGTATCTAATATACGAAGTGGATAAGTTTTAATAAAATTAATTAAATCCGCATCAGAAGGTTGAAAGAGTCACAGATTTCCGACCCCTGATATAAATAAATTTCCGAGTATCTACGCCATTTATTGTCATGTTTAATCCCAGATTAGGGCTCTGCTGGTCTCAAGGCGTTAAGTGATCTAAAAATAATACATAGAATATTTTCCGTGGCCTTAAGTTTCGGGACAGATAATATTGCTTTCGTTTGTTTTGTTTTGCCTTGTGTTAAACGGCACTAGTGCTTGCTTAACAGCGCCATCATGTGTAACCGATAATATTTTCCATGAATGTGTATTCTCTGTCTTAAATACTTGGAATATAATTTATTGCAAAAATATTTGTCTGAAAAACTAAGGGTAAACTTATAAGTGGAAAACTGGAGTTCTAATCTCAATGATTTGAATAAATACGCCAACACCAGCCGATTGGTCAAGACGTGACTCACCAGAATAGCAGATAAGCTGCGATGGTGTGTGTGTGGAGTGGTGCTGTCGCGGGTGATCGGAATCGCGAAGTGTTAATCGGGTTGAAACATATATGTTTGTTTAAAATAAGTGAAGTCGTTTGTACAGACACTCATAGTAAACACAAGCTCACAACAGCTCTTTTAGTCATTAGATTGTTTTTTTTTATTTATAGCTTACTGATTATTTTAAGTTTCTTGTTTTGTACTGCGGAAGCTTTCTTCATGGTATCATGTGTGTTTTAATACACCCAGACGGTATAGAGATTCGTCTGCGGTATAGAGCAGCGGCGACGGAGCCTTAATCCAAGTTCTCCCAATGTTAAACCAAACAGACTCGCAAATTTGATCTGCTGGCTTATTAACCCAATTGTAATCACTTAAAACAACCAAAATAACGTACTTTAAATGTTTATGGTTAAGCGTTATGGCGCTTTTAGGTTTGCACCATTACTTGTTTAGCTTTCTATTTGGCAATGTTTAGCCAATAGAAAATGTTTAAACAAAAATGTCAAGAATACATTATTATGTAATGACTACCAAGTAGAAAGAACCGAAGGCCATAAAAGCAGTTATTGCCTCTATAGTTGCAAAGACGACATCCCGATTTAACCAATGGGAAAAAGGCTTTCAGTTTGAAAGCGTCTGATCAACGTCTCTCCTTTTGCAACAGGCAAGCGCCGTGTGGTTTACGGCAAAGTAAGGAAATGCGAACTCTGTGGTGGGTGGTACAAACAAATTATCAATTTATCGTTAACGTGACAATCTAAGATTTCCGTTGTGGTCTGAATAATCGTTTTAAATTGCCTGATCCGCAGCATTAAAGTGTATATGCCAATTAATATGGGCGAAGTTTGAAGAAAAAGCATTTTATATATATAAGGGATCAAATGAGCACCTTATCCGTGAAACTTGCTAAATCTCTAAGGCGTTCAAGCTTGTTTAGATTGTTTGCAAAACTCCTAATTTTAAACTTATACCGACTCTTAACTTATAACAAACTTACTATAATATACCACACCCATCTTTTCAATTTATTTTTAACGTTTTTTGAAATTTTGTTTTATATCTTTGTGCAATGAACGATAAATGTTTGACCGAAGAAAAAAAGGTCTAAAACACACAAACTTATAAGTATAGCAGGATTTCGAGGACACTGCTTTAGATTTCTGCGATACAAATTTTAAAATCAACCAAGCAATCAAATGAAGAGTTAAAATGACTCCGACACGTCACCATTTGGCCAAACGTACGCACAACGAAGCAGCAATCTTGTTTATCTTGGTGACATTTGATCGATCAGTGATGGATCCATTTCGTGTAGTCCAATATATAATATTGATCAAAATAAATTATTGGAATGACAACCGATGTTTTTTTTTCTGTGAGTAATTGACTGACGCTGGCGCATGTCCTGACAATCATAATGCGTGTACCAGTCTCCTGGCTATCATTAATTACATGTTCCACAACTGTATAAAATGTATTGGTTATATATAAAGGGTTTTTCTTTTGCTTTATTTTTAGTTAAATCTGCCGTGTAGAACATTATATCGATAATGTTACAGTCATTACTAAAACCAGGAGATGATAAATAAAACTAGCAAATAACTTTGCTGATAGTTTAAGTTGGGAATAATTTAGTAGTGATCTGATGCTGTGTTATTTATTATTCATATTCGTCTTTATTCATAAATCATTAGACAGCAGCTATAATTAGAAACCAATTGTTGTTTCATAGAATTATAACCAGAATGGGGGTTGTATTTCGAACTGCCAATCAAAGCATATGGAATCATTCGATCAGAGGCCCATGTTGGTTCCCAAAGCTTAACATATCTGATGGAGCTGCCTATCGCGTAACTAGTTTGATGAAATTGAATAAAGATAAGAATACTGTCGCGGATAGTGTTTGACAGGCCATGAATCCAAGTCTGTCATCTCATCAATGGTGTATTGTTATGTGAATCGTGGATCCACGTTGCATAAACAATGCGAAATGCTGCTGAATGGCGACATCAGTTTCCTAAAGCTGGAAGCATTCCAATGCGATTTCTGTCAGTTTGCTGAAATGGATGCAGATATTTCCTTGGGTATTGGGTTTCTCAGGAAATTCAAAATAAATATAAGCAAGTCTCTAATCGAGAATCAATCATTGTGCAAACAGAGCAAACAAGATGGATCGAAAAGTTCTGCTGCTTCTCTTCCTAACATGTATGATTCTGCTTGAACTTACCGAAGGGTTTACTAGAAGGTAACTACTAATAAGTTAGTTAGTTAGTTATGTGCATAGAGCATGATGCCCTCTTGCATTCCATCGAACTATGTCTTCTCTCCATTTGCCCTTCGTTCAGCCGTTTACTAATAACTAAAGCTAAATATTGCAATGATATATTAGGCTTTAATATAATTATTATAGTATGATATTCTTTGTTAAAAATATCGAATTATTGTAAACATGTACCATTGATGTTTTTAGGCGTTGCTGGTATTATTATCGTCGTCGCACCTGGGCGTATCGTCGTCGCAACTTTTACCGTCGTCGCTCTTATTGGTACGGCCGCCGCCGCCGCGTCGGAGACACTAACGAAGAAAATCATGTTGAACCCGAATTGGACGAGGAACAGTTAGGTTAGTATTGTTACCAGCTGCGGCCGTTTGTTAACATCTTTTTCCAATTTTGATTATTTTTTGACTAAAATACTGTAAGCTTTTGCCCAATGGACCAAGGATAACATGGTAAAAAATCATGTGGTTGATATTGTCTTACCCAAACAACTTGGTGGGTTAGTGCTTCGACTTTCAGGCGAAGGGGTGCAGATCGCTAGCTAGTCGGTTGTGTTCTTGGGCAAAGCACTTTGCGTACATTGCCTAAACTCAGCGAGATATTGGGTTTTAGTAAAAAACTAAATGAGCGTCGCAATTGCACTAAACACACTGCAATAATTCCGGTAATCCGACAGTGGGGGCGAGATAATTTGAAGAATACGCACACGAAACGCTTTTCTTTGCCAATCGTAATTTGAAGATTGATGCTTGTGCAATAACACCCCTTGCGTTTTTCAAATTACATGGATAAACAATATATCATATCCTTTGTTCTATATCCTTTTTATATAAATACAACGATCATTGCACAGAGCGGGGAATGTCGGAAGACATGGTGCCACAAAACGAACAGGAACCCAATGAAATCATGGACCAAGAAGAGTAACCAGCATGTAAGATGCTCGTGGAAATAATTAATTAAACTCTTAATCTTAAATTGGCTAATTTTGCGTCAAACAGGTATACTCTTCGTTGTTCAACTTCATGTTGCAGAATTGAAAACAAAACAGAAAAAAATAAATATTAAAACCAAAATGTGATGTGTCATTTTCTTTATTTTGTTTATAATTGCAAAGCGAGTATGGTGAGATATGTTAAGGTATGGGATAGGAGGATGGGATATATTTCTGTTTGTCCCCGTGAATAGGAAAACCAATGGGGTTAACACAGGGGCAATCGTCCTATCAGTCCGCGCCCATCGTCGGGTATCGGAGCTATTGCAGTATGTTGTATATGATACACACGTTTCTTTAATTCAGTGGAACCCATTAATCCGCAAGGACATAACCGACTAGCTAGCGACCAGTTTCGAACCTTCAACCTTTCGGTTAAAAGGCGTCGTTTTAAACCATCAACCTAGCCGGTCGGACTAAGGTATAGGTTCAATTTACGCTGTCTGCTAAAGGAGGCGTTTTACTAATTATTCTTTCTATCTGTCCAATGAAAACTGACCTCACAAAACGGCGCCAAATCCTGACATAGGAATTCTTAGATTTTTCACAATATAAAATTGAACTGTGAATCTGCAACCTAAACTCAAAATTCCCAAAAATTTTAAGCTAATAGCCCTTCGTACATCGGCAACTTGATTTTCCAACAAAATAGCTAGCAGATGCTCAATCAACACCTTATTTTCACAAAATACTGCTCCACTATTACAAAACTGCACAGTAAAACGAGAACATCGGCGCGCGCAGCCAAGCACATGTGTCTTCCAACCAAACATTGGGGAATCAGAACATAGTTACTTAGCAAAACACTCGACAATAACTAAGGGAGGGTAGCACTCGTCACATTCTGACGGGCACAGAGGTCCATTAATTGGTTATACGCTATCTAAAATGTATTTAGACGAGCATTGACTAAACCACAGTGATGTTCCATTATGAATTATGTACATTTAATGACCATTGCTGTTCATTTTGCGACAAAATATATTACGGAACCAAACAAAAAAATAAATAAAAACACGAAACTATTTTAATAACTTGATATTGCGAATTGCTATAACCTATGCGTGTACGTTTTCGGATGTTTCATTTATTCAAACACTAAATGCGAACGTGAATGCGTTAAAGTTAGTTAGTAATCTTAGTTAAACCTATACTCTTTGATTATACCTGCTGACCCCGTAGGCGTAGAATACACAATTCATGGTTGAACGCACCCGGTAACTCTATCGTCGGTCGATCACATGAATTTACGTCCAGTAGCTAAAAACGGTCTTGGTAACGAGCCGATAACGGGGTTGCACCCTAACCCGGTGAAAAAAGTATATACACCACGTCATTTACCTAATTCACCTGAACCCGTTGGAATAATGGGTTATATTAAAACAATACAAAGTTACAAACAATATACTGCAATAGATTGGAAACTGCTGGCAGAAAGTCAACGGAAATAATCCATGCTGACCTAAGTCCTAAAATGGAAAATTAAAATTCTTTGTCCTGGGTTTTCTGCGAGGGTCCACGGTATGTTCAACCTCTAGCAGTTTCTTAACCAATATAATTATGACTATAAATGGTTAAAGCACAAGTAGCAATACTAGGAATACAAGAGATGTTTTTTAAGTTGTCCACTATTCCTATATACACATACTTTATGTACTTACGTATTTTCAGTACACATATGTTTTAGCGTATGCAAAATGTTTGAATTTGCTAAGTGATAAATAGAGATATGATTTTCAGGATATATGACGTTACCGGTACCGTAAAATAGCTATAGATTAAAAGCAGTGGCGTGCATGATGGTGCTTTGGTAGAGTGCAGCTTAATATTGGAGCGTAGACTTGTCAGCGAAGGCGAGACAACTCTGCTACGATCAAGGCATGTATTTTTGGAAGGAATGCAGACAGCTAATAGACAGCATGTCAAAGGTTTTGAACCCTAGTAAACTTGTCCGACATCGTTATTCTAATTAAAGTTACAACAAGGCCGTTTTACAACGTAAACTTTGAAACATTAACAACCTTACAAACAGTTTACTTGGAAGAAGAGGTGCGCTGGTTGTTGTCAGTGTCGGCTTCCACATGGAATGCAATGTTGAAAACACGATTGATGGGTACCTCGGTCCAGTGGTTGATTTGATTGAAAATACCAGTAAGAATGTCGTACTTTCCATTACATGGTGGCCATATAGGGTAAACACATTTAAGAAATACTCTTTAAATTACTGTAACCAGCACAGGATATCTGTGCATAATATTCGATAGCTTAGCAAATACATACACAGTTTCGATGCATTATTAGTTGTCGGCCAACCTCATTAAAATCAGGTTCTTTACAACCTCATTACAATCTGGTAAATTACATTTCTTGACTATCGCCCGTATTTAAGTATTTTATGCTTTGTCTGGTATCTTTATGAGTTGCGCATATTATTAATCAAGACAACGTTTTTTAAAATATATATTAAGAATTTTTTTATCCTTAAATTAAGATTACTAAAGTAGCCAGTTCCCCATTTGACATAAAATGGGATAAAATGAGAGGATATTTATGTTTTATCCCCGTGAATAAGAAAAATTACCACACCGTCAATGCTTAAATTACCTCAATCCACCGTAGGGTTATCGGAGCTATTGTAGTGTACTGTATATTATGGATACATTGCTATTGCCTCGGTTTAATCCGTAAATCCAAATTTAATTTTTTAAGTGGTACTAAACAAATATGAATAAATGTTAATCAATTGTTCAAATTAATCAAACATATCGAAGAAGGTGCCACCTAAAAATGAATGCAATTAAAATTTGAAAATAAATGATCAAGAAATATTAAGAATGGCAGTGTGACGACTTGTGTAAAAACTTACATATACCAAAACTTTATCAAGAAAAATTACAAAGATGCATGATGAACAGTGCGTTTGTTACATATAGTGTTAAAACTTTGGTAAAATCGGGCGAACTGAAAATACGCCGTGGAATAGTGTGATATATATGTTTAAGTCTAATTAGCCCAGTGTATCTGTAGTACTCAGCCTTGCGGTATTTACTGCTAGGACACAATGTTGCTAAAATTAAGTGAAACAGATTACCTGACAGCTTTTGCATCATAAAATGTCGTTAAATTATTGCTATTATGGTCAGAACGCAATAAAGTTAAAGCCAACATTGTTTATGTAAATGTCAGTCACTGGTTAAGACACATGCCTTTAATGCATGTGTGGATTCAATTTAGAAAGCGTTAAAAATAGATGGACGGATAAATCGTAGCCTATCATTTTACGTAGTTTCAAGTTAGAGTGCACCTTAATGATAGTCGCGACAGCAGGCTTAAAACTGCTTTCAACGTTCTTGTAATTGCTGACGCGGGGTTTGGTTTATAAGTTTATAACATGTTACTGATTGTCTTGAGTCTTGACTTTGCAGCAACTAAGACGGTTGACAGGACTAGATATTCTGAGAAAATGGCAAACACTGCTTTGTCCGGACTGCTGTTACTGTCAATATTAGCTCCGAATGGGATGTGCATGACACAGAGCAGAGATTTTGAGCAGTACACGCAAATACTGCCACGGTGTGAAAATATTTTGCAAAATCTGACCAATGGTTATTGGGCAGCCCGTTCAAAGACAGGATTGCGGTCCTCGGGTGGTGAGAACTATGAAGTTTTGTCCGGTACAATGCATAACGAACGGGAGAAATTAGACAGAGAAATGCGGAGCTTTTGGACCAGGAAGGGAATTTCCCTTGACGCTTTTTCAAGCCAAAGAACATGCGGTTATTACAGGTACATTTTTTGACATTTCGCTGCGAAGCGATATTGGTTAATAACGTACAAACGTATAAAGTTCTTTCTCTTTTGAATTGTTGTTTGTTAAAGTATTGTCAGATTTTAGAAGTTAAAGGAAACCTTGCTTATGCGTTGTATCCGGTAGCAACGAGCGGCGGGATTTTATAAAATTCGCACGGTCCCTACAATTAGTGGTTAGCAAGACTATTAAGAGAGACATCCGCATATTGTCTTGCTGGCAAGTCAGTTCTTGGGCTTGGCAGTAGTAGAACACTGTACGTCTAGTGTAGGGGATATGTACATAGGTTATTGTTAAACAGGTGTTTCTTTCGACCTTCACGTGGCCACGATCCACATAATTTTAAGGGATTATTCCAAAAAAAGTTACAGCATGTGATATGAAAAAGCGAACACCTCAGTACCCGAATGTGTTGTATGTATCCCATCCCTGCAAGGTATTCTGCGAAGCTTCCAACTGGCTGAACGCCACCACCAGTACACACACACATACATATATATATATATATGTACAATTTTAAACCAGCTGGTCACATTATATTGACTATTTAGACATCCAACCGACATTTTAGATACAAGAGAGCAAGTCCAACCAGCTACAAAGTGGGCACCTGGTGTGATCCTTCCAGCGCCACTCCCTGCTGTAGCAATAAATACTGGGGCGTATGCTTACCTTCTAACGTTTATAACTGCGATTGCCCTTCGTAAGTATACATATCTTTTAACTTTGAGCAAGGAATGACATTAACAGAAAATAGTGTTTTATCATCTAGTGTAAAATATATTGTTTACGAATATAGATACCATGGGGTGAATCTCTTTGTGCGATGCGATAGGATATTTTGTTTTATCCCTGGGATAGGAAAATTGTTATCCCTGTGATGGCTTTGGGGATTAACCAATGTGGTTTCGAACCTTAGTTCGGTAAAAAATAATACACATGTAGCCTGCAGAGAATCCGTTTTTAAGATTTTTAACATTATATATATTGTATACACTTAGGTGTGTGGATACGCGAGTATACGACCACGCCGCCCTTCGTCAGTGGGAGCCGCGCGATCAGCGTTGTCAATGGCAGCGCTATTCCCGCGACGATGCCTGTGACGTGCTGGAGTCCTCGCCGTACAAGAAGTTATATTACGTCGGGGATTCCTTCTCTAGGATAATGTATTCTTCGTTGCTTATGATGTTAACTGGTCGACCGGTGACCGGAGCTTGGAAAAGAAAGCAATTATGCTCGGACTCGGCTGAAGCAATTATGCTCGGACTCGGCGTTTCCTAATTGGAAAGCTTGCAGGTGAAGTTACCTTAAAAGTGTTTTGTGAATTCAGTTAAAAAGTTAGTTTTTTGACCGATTCATAGAAAGAAAAAACATTTATTTTTTCACGACAATAACCGACCTACTGGTCAACGGGCATTTAACAAAAAAAATTCAAATGTTATATTTTAGTCTTTTTCTTTAATAAAAACTAAATATACATTCCGATGTAAGGATAGTTTCTTACTGATAAAAATTGCCCCTTTACAAATTTATTAAAATAACATGTAAACTGCACAAGCGTTTTATTAGTTGCTGCGACAACTACTGTATATTTAATATATAACAAAACAACTCAAAGGGTTGTTTTATGTATAATATATTACTTTTTGTAGAAAACAAATCGAATAAATTAAAATATAAAAAAATCTCTAGACAACTGACCGAAAGTTTCGATGATATGGAGTATCGTTCGGATCTCTGCGCCGGGAAGAACGTAACTTTTCAAGCCTACCTGAAGCGTTATTACAACACAGCTTACTCTCACGCGTTCAAACAGTTGGTGGAAGATAATGTTGGTCGGGACGGGTCTTTGATTATCGTCAGCATTGGGTTCCATGAGCAGTTTAACTTCAACGCAGTTGCTTGGAGGTTCCTTGAGCCTGCAGTGCGGATTATCAACAACTTTTACCGATATCGACCAACCGCACCAAAACGCTGGCCACAAATCATGTATTCCTTGCCCATGCGGTCAGGTTTACTGAAGCCCACCGATTTTGTCAAATATCAGCCAGAAGCTGGACTTATATTGTTCGAAAAACAAATGAGGATATATTGCAGACAACGAAACATAGAAGTTTTGGACTTTCAGGAATTGGGGGAAAATGTGTACAGCTATGATGGCGTTCATTATGATTTAGCAGTGAATGAAATGAAAAATCAAATTTTGCTGAACTATATTGCAGCATCAGATAAATGAACAAACTGTGTTTATTGGGCGCAACCTATACTGATAAGCGTTTAACGTGTGCATTTATTTGCGATTTATAAGCAATTTTATTTTAATACAACAGGATTATTTATTATAAAATGTTTCAAATGTGATTACTTTTTTAAGTTATGTAAATTTCGAATCAGACCAGAGATCCCGGTCATGCAACCACTTGGTTCGAAATTTTTATGGAACGTTTTTAGCCCAGTGGGTTAGTACGTCGTCTTTCAGTCGAAAGGTTTTGGGTACAAAACTGGCCACAAGCAAGTCGGTTGTGTCGTTGAGTAAGGCACTAAGCGGTCATTACCCAAACCCAGTCAATTAATGGGTTATACTAAATCAGGGGTCGGCAACCTACGGCCCACGGGCCGGATCCGGCCCGCCAAGAAAAATCATCCGGCCCGAGACATCTAACTGAAGTATTATAGAATACGGCTCACTGTGTCATCTGCAATCTTAGATTTTGATGAAATTTAACAATCTATGCGGCAATAATAAAAAAATGCGCCTGACCGTGTCTATTGAGAATGTGTGCGTGCAGACAAAAAATGCTTTAAGAGAAAGCAATAAGTGTGTGTGTTTGTTGGCATGCGCATTAGTGAGAGTAGAAGCAATCCAATTGTAATATTATGACATTATGACGTCATGACACATATTACGACATGAACATTATGACACAACATACATCGTTTTTGCTATTTCATATGTGTTTGTATCGTGTTCTTTACTAACTAAAGTCCTGTACGATAGATAATACTAGGTAGTAAACATATATTTTTCTAATTGATTTTGCAATCTTGAAATCCTGAAAGATGTGGAGTTGAGAAATTTATTACGGCCCGCCGCGGTCATGTTAAGTTTGGTTTTGGTCCGCGACTATGAAAAGGTTGCCGACCCCTGTACTAAATTGTAAGAACGCAGTCTAGGCTATTAATCGTACCCAATACATTGCATTAACTCCAGTATCCCGTGATAACGCGGCTTTCGTTTTCTCATTCACGGTGATAAGCATGAAAATCCTATCACTTCTTACGTTTAAATTTTTGAAAACTCTGCATATAAGTGACACGAGAAGAGCATTGTTTAATTTATAATTGGTAAAGTTTTCTCATTGCACTGAACTGTATTATTTAAAGTGCATTCCGCCAATTCTAACTTCATACAAATGCCAAATTACCTACCTCGTAAAAATATTTTTTATATTTTTTTTTTACATTTAAGAACGTGAAAATCGTTAAACCCTGCGCGTCAGAGTTTAATAGCGCCACCAGTTTTCAATTCTTGCTTTTGCCATAAAATCAGTTGAAGATGTTAGTACAGTGACGTCTATGACGTGGCGTGTTCAATATGTAATGTTTAATTTGAAGGTGCTTTTTGAATAACGAATTATTTTATTTAATTATGCAGCAACGGGGCTTAGGTAAATTTTAGTGTATACTAAAAGTACCGAAAATTGAAGCAAATATATTTCGTACTGAACGAAACCAAGACCGCAAAGCGGATATTTTGTTTATATTCAGCTGTTACTCCGCTATAGCTGTTAAAAATGAAGCACTTCTTTGAATTTTTATGTTTATTCTCATTATTTTCCTACATTGCTGCAGACGAAGATTCACACATAGTAAGGAATGTGGTTTTAATATGTTTCTTGCATAGCCTAGTCCTTATAATTTTACGGCATGCTTGGCTTGTGGCAAAGGGTAGGGTACAATACGTTACTATACGGGAGGAAAATTTATGAGTTTTAGCCATTTGCAGCCAAAATTTGAATTACAGACTTCTAGCTAACTTCTTAATTACAATTTTCACTCCCTGCACTGAAGAGATATGTTGTGTTTAAATCTAATATTCATGAACCATTTCCTTAATGTTTAATATGTCACATGTCACCTATAAATTGGAGATTATGTTGGGTTCTACTAAATTAAAGGAACGTGTGTGGTGTGTATCATATACAACATACTGCAATAGCTCCAGTAACCTGACGGCGCGAGGTGATCTGACGATTGCCTGTGTGTTTTTCCATTGGTTTTCCCATTCACAGGGTTAAACATGAAAACATCCTAACTTATTTTATATCATAGTACGAATATAATGTTTTCTTGGAGACTTAATATTACATAGGCCACCCCATTATATCTATATTGTTATATGGTTTTAAATTAATCTTTTCACAGTATAAAGATGACGAAGATGTATTGTTATGGATGAACACAGTTGGACCATATCATAATAGACAAGAAACATATGAATATTTCAGGTAATTAGCGCTTTTGCTACATTTTAGCAGTGTTACCTTACCATGCATATAGGATATTTATGTTTATCCCCTTGAATGGGAAAACCAAGGGGGTCAACACACGGCAATCGTCGACCGTCGGGTTACCGGAGCTATTGCAGTGTGTTGTGTATGATTTACATGTTCCTTCAATTTGCTAGAACCCATTAATCTGCTGGGTTCAGGCAATATCCGTTAGGTGCCTTGTCCAAGGACACAACAATCAGTTTCGAACATTAAAACTTTCGGTTAAAAGGTGCATCAGTAAACCACCAGACTAACCGGTCAGACATATATATTACACATGTGCATCATCAGTAAATGCTGTGCATTCAGTTGTAATGGCTTATTTGTTCTTATAAATTGTTTGTTCAATTCCATGAACACATCTGTACACTCTCACTCAGTGTGTACTAGAATAGGATATTGAGTTCATCAAATAAACCACTGTATCTAGGCAGCAACTTCTAAAAGAGTCTTGCACAATCCTCCTGGTTATCTAGTTTCGAACTCACAGTTTTACGGAATGTTTTTTCTTTTAATGTTACAAAACGAAAATAACTTGTTAGACACTGGTTGGTACAATAGCTGCATATTAGCATAATTTGCAATTAAGGTGTAAAATCTGTAATATAATATTAATATGATGATAGGATATAAAAGTATAATTTTAGAATTCTTAAGTTATAAAAGGGAAGAAAGGCAAGGAGAAAACTGCAAACTTAAAAAGATTGCTTGTAAATACAGGGTGGCATTAGGGATGCACAAACTAGAATATCGAATCTTTCGGATTCGAATCCTTTGGGATTCGAATCCAAATATTACGTTTATTTCGAATAATTGGATTCGAAATAATTAGGGCTGTGCAAGAACCCAGATTCTTATAACCGTTAACCGATGTTTTGCCTAGTGTTCTCTCTCGCTAGTACTTAGTAATGGGAAGAACATGGGAAAAAACGCGCGCGAGAGTGCGTCAGTGGTCCTGTATTGAATCTAGGTCAACGTAACCCTAGGTCAAACCGCCGATCAAAGCAATAAACACCGCTACGAAACTTAGAAAAGCGGCGCTGCGGTTAACAACGCCAAGACCTATAAAATCATACCAAGTAGATACGATCTTGAGGGCTCGATCATTACTGGTACCATCACTTAGGCCTACTACAACTGCGCGGTCTTTAAAAAATAACAACCACCATATAACTTATATTGTTATCATGCGCTGTTGTAGGCGTGAAAAACGAACACAGTCGGTTAACCATTTTCCTATTTTATTGGTTAACCGTTAACCAATGCACAGCCCTAGAAATAATATATACACATTAAAAAAACAATAATTGCATGGATTTCCTTTTTAATTTCCATTGTACATATTGCAGCAGCGTTGATTACAACGGATATTATAAGTATGTAATCACACTGGCCAAAGAGGTGATCAGCGGAAGCAGGAATTTTTGACGATCTTGCCACTTTACCTCGAGTTTGCTTTTTAATATAGAATAGGATTCGATATTCTGGATTCGAAATAACTATTCTAGAATACCAAGGTATTCTAGTTTGTGCATCCCTAGGTGGCATCATAATAAATAATATATAAACTTGTCATTTTTTTACTTATATCGTAGCCTGTTGGAGTTTTAAATGACAGCAGTTTCAAAAGCTTAGCTTATCTTAACAAAGTTGTTAATTCTGTTATTTTTTGCTTTATTTCAACCGGGTTGAAATTTTAAAGGTAATGTCACACCACTATCCCATTTTTCAGAAAAAAATCAACACCTATGCTCAGTGCTGAAAAAACATGGTTGCACATAAGCACTGCAGCTTTGCTACTTTGACATAAATGATAAGATGTAAAAACTTACACAAAAAATAACCTGTGATCTTGCTATTGTGATATTAACATTTGGGTTGCCTTGGGGCCATTTTTCTTAAACTTTGAAAGTAATTTTAAAGTTTTCTTTCTTTGTTTTGTATACAATTTATTTTCGATAAGGGGACGGTACTAAACATCTCTTCTTTTCAGACTTCCTTTCTGCAAGGGTGAAAAGGTGAGCTTGATAGACCGGCATCATGAAAATCTTGGGGATGCTCTTCAAGGAGTCGAATTAAAACACAGCGGATTGGACATTAAGTTTAGAAGTATGAACGGCATTTTGAATTTGTGTACAAACTTAGGTAGTAAAATGTAAAAGTTATTTCGACAATTTCCATATTTTTGGTAAAAAAAAATATGGCAGTCCAATATGTGCAAAATGCACCCTTGGCACCTATGAAATAAAGACTTTTGGGTCATTCCATTATATTTTTAACAGCCCGTACATCGTACCTCTCAGATTTTGCTAAGATTTTCAGACAATGTACCAACACCTAGAAAAATGATTAGGACAAAATTTGAGGTCGCAACTCCCAGCGGATCAAAAGTTACGGCAGGATGAAAAACTGGCCACACGAAGGCTTATTGTTGTTGAGCACGCCTACTTACAACTTTTAATTGCCGATATCTCGAAAAGTAAACCATGTGGAAAGCTGAAAATTTGTTTTAAGGTATTTAAATGTATGAGGAAGCTGAATTTCACATCCAATTTATCCTCAGGGCATTATAAAATAGTCAAAATCAGGTTTTAAAATTATTTTCACCACCCCGACGCTAGAGGGGGTAGCTCCTGTATGCAAGACCGTTTTGAGATGCTATCTTTTTTAAAAGTTAGAAGAAGCTTAAATCTTTAAGCAGTTCAAAAATTTGCTTTGCCAACTTTAAAATAACTTTTTGAGACCAAATTTCCCAAGTGCACATTTTTCGCCCTCCCCCCTTCCAAAAAAATGTGTTTTAATAAATAAATTTAGGTTTAATATAGTCTAAAGTAGCAGAGCATCTAAATAATTCAAGTTTTTTACTAATCATATAGAAAAATAATAACTAGGTCAGGTTAAGTCCCAGCAGGGTCACAAATAGCAAGGAATCAAGAATGTACACCCTCCCTCAGTGTCCAAACTGCCCGGGCTTTGAAGTTTTACGTCAACATCTTTATGAATCTTACAACGATTACGAAAGAGAGGACTTGATTCTTTACCAACAGTGGAACTGAAAAGAATGGTCAATAACAGTAGACCATTCTGCTAGCAGTAATGATTTTATTAATCTTCTTGCAAATTCTATTGACGGGTTGACAGCGCACCGCACTATTGCATTGCCAGGTGCCAGGGAAAGTATTCAAAATACAGAAAAGAAAATTTACCTGAGAACAATCTAATTGTTTGTATTAGTTTTGCAGAAAATTGTAAGTTCACAGTACTGGATGAAATTCAAAGATTTCATTGGAACACCAGCCAATGAACAATCCACCCTGTTGTTGTATATTACAAAGATGGTTAACATCTCCACTCTCACTCATTTTGTTTTATATCAGACGACCTTAATCATGATACTGGTTTTGTGTATGAGCGGCAAAAGCCACTGGGTCTGTGATCCGAATCAAAAACACAAATATGCAAAAAATTTAGTACTTTTCTGATGGATATGCAGGACAGTATAAAAACTGCATCAACATTATAAATCTTTGTTTCCACTTTTCCGATTTTAATGTTAATGACTACTTCGTATAGAAAATCTCCATGTAAGGGTATTGGAGAAACGGTTAAGCGGCTGTTAACCCGTTCAAGCCTGCAAATAAAAACTGACAGTAAGCCAATTCTTACCGCTGCTGCAATTTTTAAGTACTGTAACGCAAATATAAAATAAAAAATGTTCAATTTTATCCTGAAAGACTCAATAGTATAGAAAAAAGAACTTCTAGAGCAGTGCTATGCTCTGCGGGAAAAAATCAATGGCCTAAGTTTTCACTATTTTGTTCCAATGGCTTTTAACTGTGTGGGTTACAAATGAGTTATTGAGGATGAAGAATTAACTGGAATCTACTCATTTTTTGACAATGAAGCTGTTCCAGAAGTCAAAGTGATGGATTATATAGCATGCTGCTATGACAACTGCTGATGGTTTGGTCTTGTACAAGAGTTGGACAAAGGCAATGAAGATGTGAACAAAAAGTTTTGCATCCACATGGACTATCTATCACTCTTTGTTGGCCACAGAAGAATGACATTTGCTGAGTACCCAAACAACAAATTCTTAAAACCACCATCAAATACAACTGGCAGGAACTTTGAAGAAGAAATACAAATAGTTGCAGAAAAGTTTTGAAATCGGAAGCCACATAAACAGCTTTGAACCATATTATGATTGTATCATTGCTATTAGTACTGTTATACGTAGTGTTAAATTGTACCGCCATTGTCATACATAATTTACTTTTTGTGATTCTTAAGAAGGGTCTGGTGTTGTGTGTTGTTTACAAAATAAAATATTTTCTGTAAAATGTTCAGGTTTGCCTCAAGTTTTTTTAAAGACATTTGATGTGGGAAAAGTGTGGTTCTAAAAAATGTTTTAAAATTAAAATTGCAAGTTTTGCACATTTATAAGGTAAATAAAAGGTATTTAGCTGCTCTCTGATACTTTAGACTGTAGAAAACCATATTATATTTGTTAAAACACATTTTTTGGAATGGGGGTGGGGCGAAAAATGTGCACTTGGGAAACTTGGCCTCAAAAAGTTATTTTAAAGTTGGCAAAGCTAATTTTTAAACTGCTTAAAGATTTAAGCTTCTTCTAACTATTAAAAAAGATTGCATCTCAAAACGGTCTTGCATACAGGAGCTACCCCCTCTAGCGTCAGGGTGGTGAAAATAAATTTAAAACCTGATTTTGACTATTTTATAATGCCTTGAGGATAAATTGGATGTGAAATTCAGCTTCCTCATACATTTAAATACCTTAAAACAAATTTTCAGCTTTCCACATGGTTTACTTTTCGAGATATCGGCAATTAAAAGTTGTAAGTAGGCATGCTCACCAACAATAAGCCCTCGTGTGGCCGGTTTTTTCATCCTGCCGTAACCTTTGAACCGCTAGGAGTTGCGACCTCAAATTTTGTCCTTATCATTTTTTTATGTGTTGCTACATTGTCTGAAAATCTTAGCAAAATCTGAGAGGTACGATGTACTTTTCAACTTTTTTTTGCTCAATTATAATGGAATGACCCTTTTGCTAACTAAATTAGTACAGTGTACAACAGCAATTACACATAACTGTATGATGTGATATGCTAATTGCACACAATATATGACGACTTTATATCTAATATGATCACATTATTTTTTAATAAATAATGTATCTTTTAATTTTAGGGAATGTTGATGCAACTAAATATTGTGAGATTGAACTCGACCAGAAAAAATATGAATCGTTCGTATACGCTGTTAATAACCACTACTGGTACCAAATGTACATGGATGACCTGCCTATCTGGGGTAAGTGCATTTAAACTGATTTGTAGGATATCTTGTGATTGGGGTTTTATGTAAATCTCTAATTTAAAGTATATTTTTATAATTTCCAGATATTCAAATGAAAAATAATCAGTTTTATTAAATAGTTGGAACCAAACTAAATGCTACTGGTATATAAAAAAATCCAATATCATTAAAAAAATAATTATTATATACTAACCCATTCTTATCTGATAGAACTAAACATTGCCGCTTGTTGTTAATTGTATTATTTGTCATTTTGATCTTACAAAGATAAAAAAGGATTGTAAGTCAGACACTGTAATTAAATACAGGCGCTCATTATGAAAAGGTTAAGGATGGGCTAAATACCAGTTTTCTAAAAGTATATTGCCGTGTTGGTATGCTGGCCCAATTGATTGTTTTAATCAGATACAAGAGTTGTATTCAAATAGTATTTAAAGGTTTAATTATAAAATCACCGCTACGGTAACTTGTCAGTTGTTCTTTTTCATTCTTTGAAATTCAAATTAAAGATTGAATGTTAAAGTAAGAATTGAAACCAGTTAAGAACAGTCTAGAAATTTTTGTTTTAAAGTCCGGTTCGAGTTATCTATTTTATGCTTGTATGTCAGGCAACGGTGATGATTATAACCAAGAATCAAATTTTTGGCATACTGCATGTGGTTGCTAAATAATGCAAAAAACCATGAGCCCCCTTTCACAATTTATCCGTTGACGCAATTTATCCAATGTATTTCACAAATCATTCAATGCCGCAATTTTATTACATTTTTGTTCGTCTTGTCCTGCTCTAAACCAAAATTTCTACCCATCTCCTTATTGTTGCTCACTTCCCAGGCATCGTTGGGGAGACGGATGAAAATGGTGAAGACCACTACATGTGGACACATAAGAAGCTTGAGATCGGATATAACGACAATCAAATTGTTGAAATCAACCTCACCAGTGATAAGAAAATCAAACTTGTTCCTAATATTAAAATCCAGTTCACATATGAGGTATTTTACTGGCAAGACCTTAACTGTAGACTTTATTTAACTTTTCTTATGATGTGTAATCAGTACCGGTATAGGTTTAATTATGTTAATCTCCAGGTCGTTTGGAAGCCATCCGAAATCCCATTCAGAGATCGATACGAGAAGTACCTCGATCCAAGTTTCTTCCAACATAGGGTAGGTATTTCATATGTTAAATGTGCATAGCAAATAAGTAGAGCATCAGTAGGATAGTCTTAACATAAAGTACTGGTGGCACATATTTATAACTGTCGAAATGTTTTCTTTTATATTTTCTAAAGATGACCATTTTCTGTTGGGAGTGTTAAAAACTGGAAAAAGACAATTAACTCACAGAGACCATAATTCTTAAAACACTAGCTTTTTACACCATCTTGTCACATTTGGAGGGATTCAAAACACCACCATATTTCATACCTTGCACATCCACAGATCCACTGGTTCTCGATCTTTAATTCTTTCATGATGGTGATCTTCCTGGTGGGACTGGTCTCGATGATTCTTATGCGCACGCTTCGCAAGGATTATGCTCGTTACCAGAAGGACGATGATTTAGACGACATGGTGAGAATCGTATCTAATTTTTTTTAAGTTTAAAATTATCGAAGTTCAATTTACGTGAAAAAGGTCTTCTGTTATGTACCGTATTTACTCGATTGTAAGCCGCATTTATAAAGTTTTTCTTTCCATTATGTTTGCGGCTTAAATTCAAGTGCGGCTTTACATTCAAGGGCGATTTACATTTTTTTATTATATTAGCGATTTGTTGCTATGCTGATACTGTATAGAACTAATGATACGGTATAGGATACGGTAGTAACCATAACTTTAATTTCCGTGCTTAACCAGATATGCTAAAACCCATACGGTATACGGTAGGAACCGATACAGTTAATGCGGCTTACATTCAAAGGCGGCTTACATTAAATTTTTAACACTATCACATGCGGCTTACAATCAAGGGCGGCTAACAATCGAGTAAATACGGTATATCTAAAAAGCTTAAATCCTAGATGTTTTAAGATGGTGATTAATACTGCTTCTTTTCTTAGGAAAGGGATCTTGGGGATGAATATGGATGGAAACAAATCCACGGTGATG
>CH003388.1:108428-122352 GCA_000149265.1 Ciona savignyi
GTCGGAACATTTCGGGTGGAGCCAGCCCACCATGCAGGGTGAACGCTGTCCCGCGCCCCATACCCAACAAACGCTGGTTCATGGAGCCATCGGTGATTGCAGCACTTGGAGGAATCCTTCCCTTTGGATCTATATTCATTGAAATGTGAGGGTTTAATTGATGGTGCCATGCAGGATGCATTTTGATGGTAGACAAAGAAATTTAAACTTAACTTCAGAGACTTTAAAGTTTAAACCAAACGGTTCGTTCGTCCTGCGTTGAAACAAATTCACAAGTAAACAAACCGCAGATCGTGCCGGCGTTGCCCTTTGTCTTATCGCGCTGATTACAGATAAGACAATTGGCGCGAATCCAAGATCACGTGTATTTAACGCGATTTTGATTATTCTTACCGGTGGTTCGAACTATTTTAATCGAACTAGATCTGTGCAAAAACTTATAACGGTTAAACTGATTTTTAGCCAAGTGTTATATCTTGCTAGTACTTAATAATGGGAAGATCCTGCAAAAAAACGCGTTAGGGAGTGCGTCAGTGGTCCTGTATTAAAACTAGGTCAACGTGACCCTAGGTCATACCGCCGATCAAAGCAATAAACACTGTGACGAGCAACGGTTAGCAACGCGACAAGTTTCAGTTAGCAACACGAAGAGATAAGGTTAGCAATCGTTAGCAACTCGATACAAACTCGGGGCCTCTACCTTTACTCGTCCCATCACTAATAGTAGGCCCACTGAAAGTCAACCGCGCGGTCTTTAAAAAAGAACAACCACCCCATAACGTGTGTTGTTATCATGCGCTGTTGTATGCTTGAAAAACGAACACAGTCGGTTAACCATTTATTGATTTCATTGTCGGTTAACTGTGACGTCCACGTCGATTAACCGGTTAACCGTTAACTTCGCACAGCCCTAACTCGAACAAAAATAAACGAACAATTTTTTTGCTAAGACTTAAACAAGGAATTGCATAGACAGTATATTTACAACGATCATCAATTCCCGTTTTAATAATTACGGACTGATGCGTAATTACGTAATTTTGATTTGACTTACGTAACGTAATTCCGACGTCCGTAATTACGTAACTGAACGTAATTTCGTAATTACGCCCAGCTCTAGTCTGTCCCAGCCTGTGTGCTGTGAGAACATTACAAATCTTTTTTAAACATTTATAATGGATAATATAGGATAGGATATTCATGTTTATCCCAATGAATGGGAAAACCAAGGGGGTTAACACACGGGCAATCGTCAGATCACCTCGCGCCCATCGTCGGGTTACCGGAGCTATTGCACTGTTTTGTATAATTGAGACATTTCTTCAATTTGGTAGAACCCATTAATCCACTGGGTTCATGCAATGCCCTGCCCACGGACACAACTGAATAGCTAGCGACAAGTTTAAATACAAATTTCAAGATGCTTCTGTCTAAGATTAGAAAAGTTTGCAAACAATTCACCGTTTAGTTTGTTCTGGTTAAAAAATTGATATTGTCAATTCAAACTAATACATTTTACATATATGTTTTTAAGCAGCTTGTTTTGACTTAATATAACAAGTTCGTACAAATCACAAGCATTTATAAATTCATCTTATATCAAAATGTTCTAGTAGTCAATAAATATTATCCTTTGCCCAGGTACTTCATTTTCACATCGTTCTGGGCCTACAAGATCTACTATGTGTACGGCTTCACGCTGCTTGTCCTGCTGATACTCGCAATAGTGACTGTGTGTGTCACCATCGTTTGTACGTACTTTCTGCTCAACGCAGAGGATTACAGATGGTATGTATTAGCTTGTAATATTGAGAATTTTTTAATGCATTCACTTTGTCACTAAAAGCTGTGAGTCACTAAAAGCAGAAAGTATTTTTTTACCAAAAGCTGCGAGTCACTTTTTTACCAAAAGCTGTGGATTAATGGATATTTGAAACCTCAGCATCATTGATTTTTTTCAGATTAACTCATCTTTTAATTGTAAATATCTAAGATTTAATTTGCAAAGGTGAGCAGTACAACGCTGTAATCAACTTACTGATGCCACTATCAGTTAATGGCTGTATATGCTTACTGTACTGGCATGGTCTTAATTCCAAGCCGATTAACAACTGATATTTATCCTGAATGGCCTACTGTGGCATAATATTAATCACGTTAAAAAAGCCCTGACAATTAGTCAACTACTAATCTGTATGATCAGATTTCCTTGTATTACGAATTTAAAACAATTAATGACAACATATATGAAACTTGGGGAAACCTTGCATAACTTCCTCGTTAATATTTCCTCTCTATAATTCAATATTGCAGTCAAGTTCATTATAATTTAAACTAATAATGCGGTCTTGGTCTTGTTTTTCTGTGGAGTTAATCATTAGTTAACCTTAGTTTATTAAAAAACGTGATAGTCGGGTTTTCAATAAATTCATATTTCTGAACAGATTGAGCAAATAAGATTTTAGTTTGTTTACCAACATGCTTAAGACATATGAGTTATTCAGTTTCATTTGCATCCTCCCAAACTACACAGGCAATGGACAAGCTTCCTTGCAGCAAGTTCTACCGCAGCTTACGTTTACTTGTATTCTTTTTACTACTTCTTCTTTAAAACCAAGTAAGTGCGCTTAAGTATATAGTCTGTGTGTCAGTGTGTGTGTAGGTGTAAAATGTGTAGGCAGGACTAAATCAGCCTAATAACTAACTAATTTGTGAAGCAAATTCCTTAAATTGTGGTGATCAATTATTTGTGTGTGTGACAAAATGATTTTTGTCCCAACCAGTAAAAGTGAAAACTAAATTTGTTTGCTTCTTGTTTTTTTCTATATGTGTTTTTACTCTCCTAGTGTACTGTTTAAGGCAAAAACATTAGGGGTGCAATGGGTTAAAATCTGCATTTCTGGCACCCCTTATGTGATCTGAAATATTTTACTACTGGTGTGCCTAACGGGCAATCCAGCACAACGGGGGTAGTTGTTTACAAACTGCGTTAGCCCAACCAACCGAACTGTGTGGTATGTAGTTTATTTTTGTCACTATTAATTGGAGCATTTGAATTATTAAGTCCTGAGTACAAATTTAGACAATTGAAAAATATAAAAATTTATTATTTACGGAACATTCAGTATTTTTGTTAGTTGGCCGTAGTATAAAAGATATTCATTAGCACAAAAATAAGTTTGGCAGTACCTGTATCCTTGTTAAATTTTATTTTAAGATAAAAGTTCGTGTACGCACAATAACCTTGGTGGGCACAATTGCTGCTGTGTTAAATTAATAGTATCATCCATCAATATTAATGCTTTGTTTGGTATTATCCCAAAACTTTGGAATTCTCCCTGTATAATGAAAGGAAAATCTTTTTCTCACATGACACTGATCTAAATGAATTTGGGACAAAGGAACTGTGGTTACCAGCAGCCATTATGGCGAAGAACAAACACGGCAAGAGTATATACCAGCAGTTTGTTTAATCCTATTTTAAATTTTCAGAATGTACGGTTTGTTCCAAACCACTTACTACTTCGGCTACATGGCGGTGTTCAGTATAGCGCTTGGTCTCATGTGTGGTAAGTCGTGTGGTATGATTTATAACAGGAAGTATCATGTTTGGGGGAAAATCTACCTGTTGCATGCTGGCTGGGATAATATTACGCAACAAAACAAATAATAATTAGCAATGCTAGAGTCAACGATACCTTTTTATCTGTTGACCATTGGTATCATAAATATGAATATTTGCAGAATATCAAAGTGTTATGTTGTTAGTTGTGATTCACAGCCGAAAATAAACCTTTCACAGGTATATTTCAAAACCTTTTTTTCCTAGGTTCACTTGGTTTTATGGGAACGAGTTTATTCGTCCGAAAGATCTACACTTACGTGAAAATCGACTGATTTATTCGCGGGATACACAAAGTTTCAAAGACTGGGTGCGTTAGCGGCTTTTATTTCAAATAGGACTCGAAAGAGATTTCTTTGTCACCAAGCTTCGATTTAGTGATGCAAATTTGGAAATACGTTACACCGAGACACAACCCGCTAAACTTGAAATTAAAAAAACAATTACAGCAGTACTTCTGTGCACTAATATTCAACCTTTACGTGGATTGTAGTGTTATTTATTATCCTACTTATAGTATTGTACCTGTGTGTATGGTGAAGCGAGTTGAATGCAAAATGAAGTTGTTCCCCCTTGAACACATAACAGTAAGTTTACACTCCTCTTAATGCCATTGTATGCATTTTTAGCCACATTTGCTTTTTCTAAAATTTTGCCTTTACTGAAAATGACAATCGGTGTATATTGGTCACCAACTTCTGGCATTCTTTTCTATTTATCATTGTATATTTTTAGGATTTTACTTTGTGACGATCGCGTTGTCTCTCGTCACTAATAGAAATATATTAATTACTCTAACGTGCTTGTGCTGAACAGTATCGTTGGAATAAATGCACGATACTTTCGAAGTATGCAGCTATTTATGTAGGGTTATCAGCAAATTTATTTAATTGTTAGTCTGGCACCTTTCAGCCAAAAGGTTGCAGATTTGATACCGGTCGCTAGCTAGTCGATTGTGTCCTTGGTCAAGGCAATTAGCAGACATTGCCTGAACCAAGCGGATTAATGGTTTCTACCAAAATGAAACTTGAGAATCATACACAACACCCTGCAAAAGCTCTGGTAACCTGACGGTGGGCGCAAGGTGATCTGACGATTGTCTGTGTGTTAACACCCTTGGTGTTCCCATTCACAGGGATAAACATAAATATCTTATCCTATATCAGAGAATTAAAAATCCGATGTGCTGGGATTAAAAATTGCTGGTTGCATGGCATGTGGTATAAGAATGATGGTATACCACGGCTGGTGCTACTGCTAGCATTGACTTGCAACCTCCGAGCATTAGGCAAAGTGGAAGTTTAATAGAGGATTGGGCTATGGGATTCAAATGGATGAATCAAATTAAATACCATCATACATCATGTGAGCTTACTATTACCTGTGTTAAAAGGTTTGTTATCCCATACATGTATGTACAAGTCTGTTTTCTACTGTAAAAACGTCAGAATACCGCATATCATGATTAAATAAAGGCTATTATCTTCATGGTTTGCAACAATAATCTGGTACAATATTTTTCGTAAAGAACCTTGCCTTTTGATGCACAAAAATAGCAAAGTTAAAAACATCCAAGTTTCTCCACAAGCTACAGAATCATGTTACCCAGCCCTGTATGCAGCAGGGCTTATATTCTTTATTTATCCAACATACACTAATAAAAGACATGGTGGCAAACATGCATTAAAATTTAAAACTCCAAAAAAAGTTAATGCAAAGGTTTATTTTCCATCTCTGGTTAATTTAGAAAATTTTCTATGAACTTTGAACATTCCAGCGCCCACAGTTTCATAAGGAAAATTCTTTGTGACATATAATGAACCACCTGATGAATCCTGTAAAAAGGATTTTTAGACAAGATTAGATAAAAAAGCATAAAATAAAATTTTATTTTTAGAAAATTAAACATGCAGAAACACGAGGCAATTTTCAGTTACTAAACTTCTATTTTTTGAATAATTATTACCATTTTGCCCTGCTCCAGCATCAAAGGTTCTGGCACAGCGGAATTCCCCCGTATAATGCAGTCGACAGTTAGAAGCTGATCTAAGCTAAGGTCAGATAGAACGTAGATAACTCCGCTGTCATGGTCGATCCCTCTAACCAATCCCACCCCTACACATTGGCATGGATGGGGTGGTGGGATGATGTCATCGGCTTGAAGGTTCTAAACAACATTTTAACAAAAAATGGGATTGTCACAACATAAGTCGAAAGGATGATTTTAATGGAGTTGCATTTAGAATTTGGCATTGCAAGTCTTATCAATATAAGGGTAGCTGGCCGAGCTTGGGTTTTCAAGATGCCACTGCTACCACTGTAAAGTATGGCACTCAACGTTTAGGAAAGAACTAAGAATAGATTCTTTAAACTGACTGTAGATACTTTTCATAATGTAGTCAGGATTGTATAATGTAATTATGGAGAATAGATAGCAAAACAACAGTCATTAAAACACCTCAATATAAAAATTGAAAAAAATAATCAGTCGATGTGTAAAACAATAATAAATATTTATTATTTTCTAATATTATTAATACTCAACTACTTTAATAAACTTTTATAATCTAATGCATAATATAAATACATTAAGCAACATGAAATACCTGTAAATCGGGTTGTTCTGTTTTGCACAATGCTACTACAGATGCATTCAGTGCAGCAAAGGCGTGCTTGTATTTCACTGGACTGTCAGTAGCATTGTATAACTGCAACTGCTTTAACGCGATTTTATATGGTTTGGCTTTCTGTAGCTTTCCAAGTAGAGATTTTCTGTTTAAAAATACGAAATTTTAAAATAAAGTGTTATATTAACCAAAGTAGACACTGTTTACTTAAGGCTGTGAATCCTGTGATAACCAGGCTTGGAATTCAATAGGCTTTAATGCAATGGGGATGAAATAAATTGTTTGCCAAAAACATCGGCAATCACTGAAAGCTCGGGAGTAAGTCATTCACACTTGCTTTCCGTTCGGCCGGTTAGCTTGGCGGTTAAGTGCGTCGCCTTTCAATCGAAAGGTTGCAGGTGCGAAACTGGTCGCTAGCTAGATGGTTGTGGCCTTGGGCAAGGCACTTTATGGAAATTGCCTGAACCCAGCAGATTAATGGGTTCTACCAAATTGAAGAAACATGTCTATCATATACAACACACTGTAATAGCTCCGGTAACCCAACGATGGGCGCGAGGTGATCTGACGATTGCCCATGTGTTAACCCCCTTGGTTTTCCCATTTATGGTAATAAACATGAATATCCTATCCTATTCCAAAATCCCTATGAACTAAAATTCTACAAATGATGACTAAAACATAATGTAAATCAAACAATATAACCACATGGTATGACTATCCACATTTTTAGCTAAAATGCATCCACACTAGTGACACAATATGTATTTTCATTCATGAAAATTTAAAATCTTATTTTCTTTATTTGTTTTCAGCAAAAATGTTCTTTAAACAAATTTTTCCGCATCGTTCCGATGCTATCACTGCCACTGTGCACAATATATGATGAGCTAAAAACAGCACTTTTAAATTGACTTTACCTGCACATGTTTACTGTTGTCTTGTTATCGCGACTGAAACATGCGTCTGCAATCTCCAACAATTTCGAAAGCATGGAAAGATTCCTATAGTCTGGAGCCATGTATTTTATACTGGGAAACAGAAATATAAATTGTTTCATGCTTTAAATAACATAACATTAGAGTTATAGCCATTTGTGCTGTAACTGTGATTTAGTGGGTTAATAAAATCTGTTAGGCACCAAAAGGCCAGAAAACAGTTACTGTTTTATCCGCTGGGGTTAGGTTAATCCACTGGGTTTAGGTGATATCTGCCAAGTCCCTAGCCCATAGACACAACCAGCTACTTCCGGCTAGTTTTGAACCTGAAACCTTACGTAGTATCCAATTCGAAAATAGTATGGCAAAAGTTAAACAAACCAGTTGAAAACATACTATTTATCGAAAATGAATATATATGTATCAATAAAACTGATTTCAAGTTACATTTCTGGAGTGTTAGTTCCTATTTCCATCGTTAGTAACTCGTGTCGAGCACGAGATGGCGAAGTAAGCCACCCAGTGGTGGAAGATACCAACTCATTCGTCAGCTGAGCGGTGTTGCGAGATTCTCTGGGAACTTGGAATTGAATGATGTGAGTGGGGTTCACCTGAAAAAGCAACAAGTTAGGATGTTCCTTTTATCACTATAGGCGAAAAACTTGTGATGCTTGTAGTATGTGCCAAAAGGGACAGTTTATAGGCATGTGCTAAAGTGCAATGACTTTAGTCACATACTTGAATCATTGTGAGAAGTAGGTTGACATGGTTATGTGTCATATAATGTCTTTAACATAGTGACAATTTCACACAATCTGTAACTTTACAGTAAAACTAATGGGTGGGTCGGAATCCATCAACCCATTAAACCACCATACGAACTTGAAAAAACTTTTACCATCCTTATGGTGTCTATTAACAGCTGAAGTCCAAGTGCACGCACCCAGCCCATGGTATTGACCACTAGAGGTCCATCAAGATTTCCGCGTAAAGTTTCAAACAAAGAGTGAAGGAGAAACTGCACACACGACGAGTAATAGTCAGGGTCGCCTAAAATAAAAGTTGTTCTTTTAGCTTCTTCTTTATGTCCAGATTTTTTAAACACTGTTCAGATCGTGTGGTATAAAAACAAATTTTTAAAGATAGCATCTAAATATTTTGCATCTTAAAATAAAATATCTGGAAAACAAATTTTTAAAGATAGCATCCAAATATTTTGCATCTGAAAATAAAATATCTGAAAAATAACTTATTAAAGATAGCATCTGAAATACACATTTTCAATACAACATTTACAATATCCCCTTTGTTTTACATACCTGATGGGGTATTGTGTCCAAAATAACAGGTGAGCAACGGTTTTATCTGGTTTGCAAATGTGGGGTTGATAAGAGGGTGGTCTTGGTCGACTCTGGTCACTGATAGAAAACCCGACGGGGTGAATTCACTCTGTCCGATGTCGCAATCCAAGTAATAGACATGGCTGTGGCTAAAAATAGAGATTTTTAGTATATTCTAAATGTATTGGAATTGGTTGATGTTTAAGGATATAAATGCAAATCATCAATAAATGCCTATTTCCATTAGTGTGTTGCTTCATTCATGCACTGTTTGATAATTTAAATTAATCACTTTTTAAATTAATTACGCATGGATGGACTATACCAGGGGTCGGCAACCTTTTCATAGTCGCGGGCCAAAACCAAACTTAAAATGATCTCGGCGGGCCATACGTTTTAATAACATTTCAAGATAGCAAAATCAATTGGGAAAATATATGTTTACTACCTATTATCTTTCGTACAGGACTTTAGTTAGTAAAGAACAAGATGCAAACACATATAAAATAGCAAAAACGATGTTTGTTGTGTCGTAATGTTACATGTCATAATATGTGTCATTACGTCATAATTGGATTGCTTCTACTCTCACTAATGCGCATGCGAACAAACACACTTATTGCTTTCTCTCAAAGCATTTTCTTTGTCTGCTCGCACACATTCTCAATAGACACGGCCAGGCGCATATTTATTATTGCCGCATAGATTGTTGAAATTTATAAAAATCTAAGATTGCAGATGACACAGTGGGCCGTATTTTATACTTCAGTAAGATGTCTCGGGCCGGATGATTTTGCTTGGCGGGCCGGATGCGGCCCGCGGGCCGTAGGTTGCCGACCCCTGGACTAGACCAATGGTTTCCAACCTTTTCAATATAATAAGCCCATCCATTTGGCTTAAAGCTGTGGACTCCGTGGTAATACAACCAGGTAATGTTGTCATGGCATACATGTCTTTGAAATAGGTCTTTAGCGCATGGTTTACATTTCGCTAAATTTAATTTTATCTTACACAAGGTTATACACCCCGTCCAAATCTTTTGTGATTGAATGGGGGTACATGGACCCTTAGTTGGGAAGTAGAAGACACATCAGAAAAATAACATTTAAACAAATTAAGTTTTAATAAGAGATGTCAACAATTTTTGAGTACACCAATGTACTAAAAACTCAATTTAAAATAACATCACACACATTTAATATCATAAAAAGTAGTCGCAAAAATAAGTTGAATAAATTGCATAGTGAAATTCAACAAGCTATAACTAACCTGCTTAAGAGTCTGTTTACGAGATATCGATTAAATGTTGATTTTCCAACATTTTTCCCACCGACACTGACAACCACAGGGAAACGACTACAGTTATTATCCTTAGAATACGCCAGCAACGCTTCAGCAGAAGATATATATGGCTTGTATTCCATGAAATATCTGAAAAGTAATACATTTAATTGCTGTGTTTATCGTTATTTAACCACTAAAAAATTAAGAAACTGATAACATATATTTGGGTGTGTTCCAAACAAAAAAGCTATTAGTTGCTGTGGAAATAGCATTTAAAATTTTTTGTTTTTGAATTTTTAATTTCTTGCTTATTTTGAAAACAAACTAATGCCTTAATCTGATTATTGTTAAATGAGACTCTAGAAATATATGTACAGCTCTAATACATACGCCTCATTTCTTTTACTGAAGAAATCTATTTTGCAGATATGACTTAAAACGATAATGCATGATCTCAACATATTCCAAATTTAACCCTTTATTGAACTCCTTTTGTGTGATTGTGGGTAACCGGTACTACTGCATTCCCACACAATGGACCTTATCCTTATGGACATAACCTGTATACCAGAGCTATTACAGTTTGTTAAAAGGATACATGGACATTCTGTTTCTGTTTAGCAAATTAGATATTTCTGGGTTCCAAAAGCCTTGCAAACAATCTGAAGCCTTGCCAAAAAAATATGTATAGTTATAAAGTGGCAGCTAACAGTCCAACATGCGTACTTTGAATTTACCTTTCAGTTGAGCACAAGTAACAGTGTTTGCAAATCATCAAATCATTTACTTCCGGCGTTTTAACAATAAATATGTCAGGGTATCCGGGGTATTGGGTCGTCTGGTTGGACTGGAATTGAAATAGTACGACGATCTCGTAGCTATTTAAGATTTCTATAACATAAAAGTAAATATGATATCTGACACTGAAATTTTAAAAATTACCTACATAAAAAAATATTTCATATTTTTGCATAAACTATATTAATTACAATAAACTTAATGACATCATATGGTTTAATACTGACCTTCAATTTCTGGCAAAGCGTCCACATATTTTGCGCTTGTCTTGTTTTTAGACTCAGTTGTGCCTGCATTCACTGGACACATTGCCAGAGCTACATGAGTGAGGGGTGCGGACACCAACTTAGGGGGATCCCCAACATTCAACACAAACCCATTCAGTAAACAAGAACCACTAAGAACTTCTAATTTGGCCCATCCATGGATTTTTACGCCCTGTAAAGAGAATTAAAGAAAATGAAATGTATAAATAAATGAGAAACCTTTTCATATACATGATTTAAACAATTACCAGTATACTATATGTAAAAAAAAACAATTTCTTTGATTCCAAAATTTAGAATATTTTTTTAATTTGTATTTGTAATCATACTTTTGAAGATATTTTCATTGCCAGGAGAGACGATTTGTAATTTTTGTCAAGTGGAAAAACTGCACAGTCATAAGGCAGTGCAGGTTCTTCTGAATCAGCAATTTCTAATTCCAAACTCTGGCTACATGAGTCACCTGGTGTCTAAAATAAAATATTTCAGTTTTATTCATCTGCTAATTCATATCATAATATATCAGCACAATCATAAACATAAGAGTGTGGCATTGAATATAAAACTGGTTTAATAGTTACAGGTGTCATGCAGATGGATTAAGCAAAATAGCTCCAAAACTATAGAAACTAAGTTGAAATACACATGCTATATAAATACAATAAAGATATTTTTTAGAATCATGTAAATAATAAAAAAATACAGTAAGATAAAAATAACTTATAATACCGAACTAAATTTTTCATCCTTAGATAGTGAATGATCGCGAATACTTTTTTCTTCAATTTCTATTATCGGGTCTTCTTTTAACTTTCTTCTTTTTGATTTTAATCCTTCACATAACTTTGAATTGCGAAGAGAAGATGTCTTGCGAACTTTTTTGGAGACCTTTTTTAAAGTATTTTTTTTCTTAATAGACTTCGTGCCTGTCATAATTCTAAATTAGACCTAATTCGAGTTAAGCCTGAAATTTTAAACAACGTTTAAAAACATCTGTACCGTTGTTCCAAAGACTACGCGATGCCTACACGCTTTTTACTTAGCAATAAATAACCAGGGGAAATCCCTCAATCGAAACAAATTACTGAAGCATAAATTATTGCGTACTTACTTAAATACGTATATTTGTATTTCAGTGTCTGTACTCTATCAATCGTGAAGCTAACGGAAGTGTTTGTTTTTTATCAAAGAATTTTTATTGTTTTATTGCAGTTGATTTATACACAGTATTATGTTATTAAGTAAAAGATCACGAGTTCTGACGTAACAAACATCACGTGATTATGTTTACCATAGTTAGGCAAGTACCTTGAACAGACATTCACGAAATACACACGGATATTTTGTATTGGAATTTGATTTGGTCTTACGTTAAGTTTCGCTAGTTGTGGGAAAACTAAAAAGAGGGAATCTGCACGGTAAAATTAACGTTAGGGTTGATAAAGTTAGAGAACCTAGGTAGTTAGCGGTACCTCTAAATACTACAGGACCGCTTGGACAACTTGGAGCGCATGGAGCGCTTAAATCGCTTGGACCGCTTGGATCGCTTGGATCACATGGATCGCTTACTGTACTTCGTAATTACAAAAGCCATGATAATAATGTTAGGGTTGGGGTTAAAGTTAGTCCTGGGGTTGAGATTAGTGTTTGGGACAGGGTTAGAATTACTTTCCATAGCAATCTAAGTGATCCAAGCGATCCAAGCGCTCCAAGCGGTCCTGTAGTATTTAGAGGCACCCGGTAGTTAGAGCTTTTTATCCTGATATAGATATTATTTAAGGCCTTACTTATATTTGTTTTCACAGTTATAATTGAAACTAACTAGAACATATTAGAACCTGACAAACCATGACTACAATACCCACTTTTAAAGCTGGATGGTTACTTCGCCAAAGTAAGTTGTAAGGAAATATTTTTGCTTAGTGCTACTGGTACAATATCTTACTTAAAATGTTGGTCTGTGCATGAATTTGTTAGGGGGAAATAAAAGAACCGTGCCTACTTTAGTGTAATGTGGAACTTAATGAATCGCATTGGAAAGGTTTGCCTTTTTCAATCCACAGGTACTGTGCTAAAGCGATGGAAACGGAATTGGTTTGTACTTTACGGGGATGGTAATCTGTCTTTCTATGAAGATGATTCTAGGAGAGAAAAACACGGAAATTTTAACATTCCAGCTGAAGGTGTTGGTCTCAAAACAGCTCTTGAATGTGAAGGTGTTTCCTTTTACAGTTTATTAGCTGCATAAATGAGTGTCTGGTCGCATAGTTCATTTCGCTAGCATTGTCTGCATGAGCACTAGTTATCCGATAACAGTGATAAATCCTACATTAAATAATGTTTTATCACATGGGTTCTATCTTCAACCATGTTCATATTCTATTAATTTCCCTACCGTCAGTTTTAAAATGTGACAAATGCCATATCCACCCTTTATAACACGCAAAAGCCATACCATAGGCTATGTATCTTAATTATTAACACCAACTGTAATAATCTAATTCATAATATCTAATATTATTATTTAATTATTTAAAAACATGCAATTTATATTTATTCACAATAGAGGCAACAACAGATGTGCTATTGATAGCCTGTATCATTAATATCTTACCCTATATGATTGATATCTAGGCATGTGTATGAAGGCTAGTACAAGTTGATTTTCAAAACGACGAGTATGACAATAATCATAATATTTTCCTACCTTGTACTGATCTACTTTTTACTAAATGGAAAAGTTTGTTTTCTAAATGTTTTTACAATGTATTCAGTTGATCCACCAGAACGCCACAATTTTGGTTGTTTGTTGAAATTGATATCAAAGAATAACAACGACCTTGTTATATGTGCTGCAAATTCAGATGAAGCCCTGTAAGTTGTTTTCATGTTTTAAACTTAAATTTCAATCAGCATTTGTCAGTATACACACAGTATTCATAGTTCTATCAGCTCATCAATAGCTTAATGGAGCTAATCATCAGAAAGCTTTTTGTTGTTTAATACTTCTTAACCCTTTAACTGCCGGCTGTTTTTTTTGGTCATTTTT
>CH003388.1:122452-136377 GCA_000149265.1 Ciona savignyi
AGTATCTAGCAAAGTCATTTATGATTATCTTTGGACCATTTTTGTACTACTTTTTTTGTGATGACCTCACAACTTGACTGATGACGTCGTAATACGCAAATCAATTTTTTTTTTTTTACTTTTGCCCAATGAAACACAAACACATGGCCACAGGAAAACAAAACTGATGCAAAACATCTTCAAAAGGTCCTTTATTGCTAGAACTACTTGAAAATGAAGCACAACTGCCTTCAGAATCACTATCAGCCAACAAAAGGGCAGCTTCTTCATCAGAATATCTGTTTTTACCCTCCATAAGCTCAAAAAATGGCCAAATACAAAATGTATAAGCGAAAAACGAATGGATTGTTTTCAAACTAAACAAGCGAACCATGACGACAATAGTTGAAAACTAATAGGGGACTAAAACAGTAATTAACATTAATTAAAACAACCAAAACCACTCATATATTTATACGTTTTTTAAAACTTAAATAACTTAAAAATTTCAAATGCAAACCTATATATCATCTTATATTGGTAAACGCAGAAATTATTCAGCTCTCCAGCGCCATCTCACTGATCAAAATCGGCCGTATACTTTTCCACTATATGCAATTTTCGGCGGCTGTTCGACTTGAGTCGACAGCGGCAGTTAAAGGGTTAATAGATTTAACATCCCAAAAAAGCTATCACAGTGGTTCTTAGAAAATGAGAAATCTTCAGATGACCTTGCCCACACCAAGGTGTTTCTGGAGCTATGACAATGCCAAGAATGTTTTAACTGTTTGTAATTTCAGTGAAACCCAATAACCCACTGGATCCAGACTATGTATGTGACTGTAAAAAAGACACAACCAACTAAACAAGCGGTTTCGCTGAAACCGACTAAACTTCTCTGAGGCAAATCATAATTAAATACAAAAAACTAATAGTGTGTATAGCAGGGGTCTCAAACACGCGGCCCGCCGACAAATAATTTATGGCCCTTAAGCAACCTGACATATGTATAATAAATTGTCCTACAAATAGTATACCTCTCAAAGTTCAAAGAAACCTCATAAAGACTTTTATTATAAATTGCCTATCAACTTAAAATTGAAATAAACTTAAAAAAAGGGAATTTTAATAAAAGTTATAATTAATATGATTTATTTTTTTAAATTTTACTCTTTTAAAGATGACCGAATTTTATGTGGCTCCTGTATTGCCTATTTATCACATATTGGCCCCTTTCTTGCCTTGAGTTTGAGACCCCTGGTGTATAGTATATAGTGTGTATAGTATACTAAAAATAGCCACAATCTCGTAGAGGATGGAAAATGATGTTGGAGCAAATTCGGCTCAGAACGAGTGCAAATCCTCCTCAGCAGCAGCTTCGTCGATGGAACTCCTACCCGAACGTCTACCGAGCTAACTACCCAGTCCAACGCAACACACCCGTGTACTACTATCCCAACTACGGACCGGTGCAAGTCTGCTACAATCAATGTGGACAACCATACTATGGTAGATTTTTTTGGTGGTAAACCTATTATAGTGTCGAAGTGTACAACAGTACCTTAATTTCATTTTTTAGGTTAATTGTGTATAAAAAGTATTTATGCTTAGGTATTTATTTCAGTCATTTTTAATTAAAAATATTTATTTACTAATTTTTGTCTTTAAATTCAATTCATTTGTTTCTGCACTCGACTTGGCAAACTTAGTTTTATGTGTGGAAATAGTATTAACACGATCACTGTTTTCACAGTTCATCCCCAAACACAAGTGATCACAGTAATTAGAGATCATGACCCATACTACTATCGCAATGGAGACCTTATGTGGGGAATGGCAGCAGGAGCTATGCTTGGTGCAGCTTTGTACACGCCTTTCCTGTTCTTTTAAATGACCTTTTTGCCTGGACAAGTTTCATTATTTTGTTTTTATTGGTACTGTTTTACTCTTAACCCTTTAGAAACGATAAGAACAAATTTGTCCTTTTTGACATATGCTCATTCAAAATGAAAAATCTCCAACATTTCTTGTCGAAACTGCTAAAGTTTGGTCTCTTTGGAAAGCTATATGATATATCTTTTGAAAACAGCAAAAATAAACATAACTTTGCATTTGAAATTTTGAAGTAAAGTTTAGTTGAATTTTATGACTTTTTTTGGTGTAATTTTGAGGGAAAATTATCACAAAAAAACGTTTTTTTAATACTACGCTTAAAAGGTTTGTTTCATTTAATGTCTCTATGGCAGTAGAATCAGTTTCGGTTCTTGGGATGTCCCGAATGTGATCTTATCAGTTTTTTTTCATTTTTGGGGGGGTTTTGAGTATCTTTAAGGTTATAGTCCACAATTTGGTTCAAACCCTTCATTTATAGTTTATTTTAAGAAAAAAGTAGTAAGATTAAGCAATATGGACTTAATAGCAATCTAAATTTCTATTCTAACATTTTTTATAATAAAAAAAACAAAAAAAAATTTGGCATGGGTGGACCTGTAACATGAAATCAGTGAAGTAATAATATTTTGATGACGTCATCAAACCAAAATTATAATATAATTGTAGGAAATTTGTTTCTGAGTAACTTTGTAAAAATATGTTAGGCTGTATTGTAAACAGATCAAAAACTATAACATTGTATAAGAAAGAATATGACGTGGACCCCCAAGTAGTGACGTCATCAAAAAATAAAAATTTCAGAAATTTTGGAAATTTTATTTCGAACAACTCTAGTGTTGAACATTTTGTTCTAACTATAACACAAGAGGCGCTAGAGCACTACAAAGCGGACTCGGTCAAAACGCGCAAACTACGCAAAAACAATCTCGTTTCTAAAGGGTTAAAGTGGAGAAAGTGACGTTAACTACAGCCCTTTTACACCATCATCTTAGTTTATTGTATTGTCCTTTTCCTTTTCTTCATTTTTCCTATTGGTATTCACCATTAAGCTACTCTAAGATTACAAAAAGAAGAGTTTGTAAATATTTTATCATGTAAAAAAAGTTTCACTACATTAATATGCGTGGTGTGTTTTTGATGGCCATCAATTTTAATCTGTAAATATCACCCGTTATAATTGTAATAAAACCATTGTGGTATTGTATGAACTTTTATTTTGCAATTATACAGTAACATGATTGGAATATTGTACGCTTTACCCTGTTCAAGCGAATGAGGGATATTTTCCACTTGATATGTCTTAGAAGTTGACCACTGATCTAAGGCTGCAAAATATAAGCTACGATTAGTACAAATATTCACACAACTTGTTTAGGCTATTTTGGTTTTGTAACTTCATTATCAAGATAAAATATGGTCAATCCAAGTGCAGCAAAAAATCTGTATGTGTAGTATCCGCAGCATTCAACAAATTAAGTTATTTTTGTTAAAATACCACAAATGAAATAAATTTTGACTAATTGGTCTTTATGTATTAGTAGTTACTGCGCAATTAGCTGTCATACTGTTTTCAATTTATTCAAACAAGAAAAGTGAGCATCTTTTGGCTCCGTGATACAAGAAAATTATTTTACATTGATAGTTTTGTAAATTTAAAAAGCAACAACTACGCCTTGGAAAATGATTTCCTTGATTTTAAACAACAAAGGAATAGAAAATGCCCAAAAAACTCTACAAGTTTTATTACCTGATAGTGTGTAGGGCACACGGAGTAGCCTATACCAATTTATGTTATAATTGTTATATTTTTTACTCCTTATCTAATAAAAGGGTCCTAAAAAGAACAATTACCTTTCGCCTTTGTGCATGAGGTCGAAAGCTTTGTTAATATCACACAGTGGCATTGTGTGGGTCACAAACTCATCCACCTTGAGCTTTTTGTTCATATAATCTTGCACAAGCTGTGGCACACCCTCCACACTCTTGTAACCTGCAATATAAACAGAGTATTTTGGAAAGCCCGAGAGCAGGGATTCTTTAACTGGGGGGCGTAAAAGCTTCACAGGGAGAGATTGGTCTCACAAACACAACAGATCTTTGATGTGCGTTGTCTTTAACAAAGCTTTAAATTAAATAACTGGTTTCCACACAACAGTTGCATCCTTCACACTAAGCAGGAAAATGGCAAATAATTTATTGTCCGTTTTCTTAAGTTTGATTTTTTAGGCTAAGTTAGGCGTGATCATAATTGACAAACGTCAAGGGGGTGAATAAAAAAGTTTAAGAACCACTGCCCTAGAGAATGAACAAGAATCTAGTTTAAAGTAATTTAAAAGTATAATATTGATAACAAAATTTGCATTATATATTCCCTCACCCCCAAAAGCTGTTCCTTTCCATGTCCGTCCAGTAACCAGGTAAAATGGTCGAGTTGAAATCTCCTGACCTCTACCGGCAACTCCAATAATAACCGAGACACCCCACCCTTTGTGGCTAGCTTGAAGTGCTGCTTTCTGTTGTTGAAAATTATTCGATGGTGTAGTATAAAAAATAAATTTATAAATCATTTCTTCAGTGTGCCATCACCACATTTTCAAATTATTTTAAAGTTTGCAAGTTGGGGTCTATAATACTGATACCTATTTTCAGTGAAACTATATTAAATGTCCGACCGGCTAGTCTGGTGGTTTAGTGCAAGCCCTTTCCGAGAGGTTAAAAGGTTTGAAACTGGTCGTTAGCTAGCCGGTTGTGTCCTTGGGCAAAGCACTTAACTCTTTCACTCCCGGCCAAATGCATTAATTCAAACATGCTGTCCCGCAGTGTTTTTTACAATTTTTAGTCATTTTCAAATTAGCACAGTTTTTCTAAAGTTTATGCTATGATTTAATATTTAGTATGGTTGGAAAGATAATTTATCCCTCTTTTAAACAAGCTGCACATCTAAAATCTACCTCTAATAAAGAATATATTATGTAAACTTTAGTGAACACCACTTTTTATGCAAAGAAAATTCTGCTCGACTTTGAAAAATTTGAGGTGCACTGACAAACGAAATACTCACTTATTATTGGAATGCCCAAATGATATGAAAATTGGAATGTAGATTGTCTAATAGTTTTTGTACTCAGGAAAATTCGAACTGTATTTCTATCTTCAGTAGTTTTTTTACTATTTGTAATTGAAATTTCCCTTTTTTCTGACTATATTATGAAAACTTGAACCAAACACGCATTGAAGTTTTTAGTTTTGTAGAACTAAAATAGTAAAAAGTATAAAAAAGAACAGTGAAGGAAGTGTAAAAAGGGCATACAAAACCAAGACAAACGCAAATACTATATCCAATATTCTTCAAAGCAGGGCACACCGAACTAGCTAGGTCTCGCCGCCTTTTTCTTTATCGTGCGCTCAGCAGGCCCAGCTGGATTCATGCTTTGGTGAACACGAAGCATAACCGCCTGCTGCGAAAACGTCACCAACGCTCTCCTTTTTATCTCAACGGCACGAAATTCACAGAGAATGTAAAGAAACACTTGCTTGACAAAAAGAGCTTCTCCCCAATTTAACACGACTCCTATTCGCTGAGTTAGTCACGTGTAAACTCGTGTAAAATTCAGCAAAAACACAGGCGAAGCCTTGAAAAAGAAAGGCTATCACTCCTCACATTTTGAATATTTCTCCAAGATAATTACAGAGAATAAATTTCAGGCTTTCCTTGATCGAATGAGCCATAGCTGAGCTCTCTAACATTACGCGTTGCGGAGAAATCGCATTTTAGATTTGCCCCTATATATAGGGACGCGGGACACCATGTTTGTTCACCAACTCGCGATATATCGCGAGTTGGGAGGCAAAGAGTTAATAGACATTGCCTGAACGCAGCAGATTAATGGGTTCTACCAAATTGAAGGAACATGTGAATCATACACAACACACTGCAATAGCTCCGATGATGGGCGTGAGGATCTGACGATTGTCCATAGGTTAACTCCATTGAGTTTCCCATTAACAGGGATAAACATGAATATCCTATCCTAAAATATGCAAATTATAATGTGAATTTTAGGTAGCAAGTTCAAAAGTAGAAAAAGTAACATACACCACAGAAACAAGCAGCATTTACCAATATGTAGCAAAACATTACTTTTTTTATAACATTCAATATTACAATACTAAAGTCACTGTACAGTGCATACAGCACAAGCAAGCAACCCTTAAAATGTCAATATGTACACAGCAGTCTCTAAACTGATAAGACCAATCGATAAAGCAACCATTGTTACCAGCCAAACAAAAAAAGCTTACATAGCGATTTTTAACAATGTCTAATTCAGTCTAAAATTTTGTGTCATTGTCTGCCAAATTTAAAACATCAATTAATATGTTCAGATAATATATATATATATATATATATATCTATATATATTAAGTAGGCCTACTGTTTTACTGTAGTAAATATATATTACTTAAACAATGCTTAATTGCGCCATGGCATAAATGCTGCTACCTACAAAGTACAAATCACTGATTGCAGCCAAGTAATGTTTGAATGGAAATTTTGAAGTGAACAACCCACCATTGTGTTCACGTTGCCGATGCATTCAAACGTAAAGTCACAACCTCCATCAGTCATTGCAACAATAGCTTCATCGGCTGACATTTTCGAGTCCTTTGGGTTGAAACACTCAGTTGCACCAAATTGCTTTGCTGAAATGCAGTTTTTATTATAAAATATTTTGCCAGCAACGCTCTGATTGAACCTACATGTGCACGCTAATTTATATATTTGTTAGAATTACTATATAGATATCAAGATGGGCATTCTTATTTGTCTATTCTGCCTGCACCAGAAAAATTCGGGAAAGATTAGATATTTTTAAAAAAAGGCTGGTATGGTACTTAATCATTATAATTAAGTTAGGGAATTACCAAAGCTGGCTGTGGGATGGTTTTATTACAGAGCCATTAATAAGAACTCATTTAGGCCTGAAGCCATTTCATAGCAAAAGTATTGGAATCCATTTTGCAACTTAACAAAAATATCTTCCATTTATTTTATTTACAACAAAATCTATAAAATATGAACTCACCTATTTCAAACTTTGACTCGTTAATATCGACCCCAATAATTCTCTTAGCACCAGCAGCTTTGCAACCCATCACTACAGCAAGTCCTACTGCCCCAAGCCCCCATATGGCACATGTGGATCCAGGCTCAACCTACAGTACATTGTAGCTGTAGTTTTTTAATGGTATCAAAAAAAGTATTACAGGTGTGTGATAAATAAACAAGGTTACTTAAACATTAAACAATAATGAATATTGCAAATATTAATTATGCTTCTTCAAAAACAGTTTCCTAGAATGGTGTAAAACCAGAATTTCAAGCGACATATAATTAAAAAGCTTTTACACTGAAAAAATTTATTGATATAAAAAACAGGACATGTGTAAGTAAAGTAAGTGCAATTTTTTATTGCATATTGAAACCCTTATAAGCCCAAAAATTTATTTTATACTTTGGGCATAAATAAAATGAAATGTTATTTAACTATGTACACTTTTACTATGCAATATCCCGCTTTGCCACTTGGCAACAAGATATCTGTGCTTGCTTACCTTAGCAGTGTTTAATGCAGCACCATAACCAGTTGGAATTCCACATCCGAGTAAACACACTTTGTCAAGTGGAGCATTTTCATCAACCTGTATAAAAAATTTATACCAGTGTTTTTGCTCAACTGATTATATAATATCACAAAATTACAGCATTTGTGTTCAAACTTATTACCTTGCAAAGTGAAATATCGGCAACAACAGTGTACTCGCTGAATGTAGACGTACCCATGTAGTGGTACACCATCTGACCCTTGCAAGTGAATCTTGAAGTGCCATCAGGCAAAAAACCATTCCCCTAAAACGATTATAATCGATAAATGGTAATCAAGAGCGGGGTTTAAAACATTCCAAATGAACAATTTTTTAAATTATCAATTAGCCACAATAATTGTGGCTACTACAATTATTAAAATACCTGGGTTGATCTGATCTTCTGACATAAATTGGTCTTTGGATGTCTACAAAAGTTGCACTCATTACATTGTGGTATGTATAGTGGAATCACATGGTCCCCTGAAATACACGTGTTGCATCATCAATTTAAAAATCGCAAGGAGAATAAAGGTATAAAACTGCAGGTAATTTTCCATGTATTATATTTATATTTACATAACAATGACAAAAAAACAGTTTTAATCTGTGGTACACATTGATGCTAACCTGGTTTAAATGCACTGACCCCTTCTCCAACACTTTCTACGATGCCACCACCTTCATGACCCAAAACGACAGGGAACGCAGCTTCTGGATCCTCTCCACTGAGCGTGAATGCATCTGTGTGGCACACTCCGGTGGCAAGAATCTTGATCCGAACCTGGAATCACCAACGGGAATATTAAATTATTTAAACTAAATCATTGGCCTTTTTTTCTAAAGTACTGTCACCATATATGGTGTATAAAAATACGTTGCCTTTCAGACGTAGGGTCGCTAGCTAGTTGGTTGTACAATGCACTTAATGATATTGTCTGAACCCAATAGATGAGATTTACAATATTATAAACATACACAACACATTACAAAAACTATAGTAACCAGATGGTGTGCATGAGGTAAAGTGATTATAAACACAATTATTGTGTACCATCTAAATAACATGGACAATAAATCTTACTTCATGAGCTTTGGGTGGAGCAACCTCAATTTGTTCAATGGAAAGTGGTTTCTTTGGGGCCCAAGCTACTGCTGCTGAGCATGTTATTACCTGCAACACGATTAATTAAGAACTGTTAACAGTATATGTACCGGCTCACAAAGTTAATTTCCACAGGGGCAGTGTGCGTAAATTCTCTTTAGTACCATAACTTGAAGTATTTATAAAGACTAACAGTTCACAAATAACATTAGTTCAGATTACTACCAAAGCACTTACCTTGCCTGCTGTGTCGGCCATTGCAAATGTTGTTTTTAAAAAAACGGTTCACAGATCCAAATAAATAATTACCCAAAAAGCTAGGCCAGTATCCTGATGAAAAACATGTATAACCGATTAAAATATCTATAACCTACGGCATACGCTGATTTCATTCTATAAGAATCATGTAATCCGACCGACTAGATTCGTTGATAAATGTGTTGCTTTACCCAAACCTAATCAATGACCAATAATTTACGTCTACAAGTAGTTAGGCTTGAATTGTGTATGGATAAATCTTCAAAAAACCGTGATAGCTTTACACGCACAACAAGAATAAACGACTTTTGCGCACGGTGTTTTGCACACGGCATACAGCCGCCTTCGGTTATGGCATACAAAGCCCACATCAAGTTTAATGTATTCAAATTCATACGATCTACAACAATAGTGTTCATCTGGATAATAAACCGCAGCATCTTCCAGTGCAACCACCCTGTAAACCGTGTTGTGGATGTTCAAACGCTTCGTGCATATAGTCGCCCCAAGTTACTGTATATAAACTATACATCAAATTGTCCGGCCGGTTAGCCTGGTGGTTAAGTGCGTCGCCTTTCAATCGAAAGGTTGCAGGTCGAAACTGTTCGCTAGCTAGTCGGTTGTGTCCTTGGGCAAGGCACTTTACGGACATTGCCTGGACCCAGCGAATTAATGGGTTTTACTAAATTGAAGGAACATTTGAATTATATATATACAACACACTGCAATAGCTCCGGTAACCCGACGGTGGGCGCGAAGTGATCTGACGATTGCCCGTATGTTAACCCCCTTGGTTTTCCCATTCACGGGGATGCGGCAAAATCCACGGGTATGCGCGGGCGAATCCAATTTGTCGGATACCGGGAGGGAGTGAAATAGTAGCGTTATGCGCATAGAGGCTCGTTTGTCTTATAATGTCTTATACACCGTTTGTTCAACTTTTATACCTAGATATACTTTTCACTTTTATATCACATTTAGTTCATTTTATAACACTTTTAACTATCTTTGCATTGCTATTTTAACACGCACGTTTTCATTATATCTCGCGGTAATCAAATGATTAACGTTGTCGTCAGTGCAGTGCTGAATTCCGTGCTGGCTTTGTTCGGGCAAATTGTATCAAAAATCCAGTTCTCTCTAAGCTATTTAACAAGCTGTGTTTTGCTATAGAATCCCAAATACCAGTTTTTATGTGTTTTTTAATAGCTGTATTTAGTAAAACAAAATCAAGCTTTTAGTAATTGGTCCAATGGTAGGCCGTTAAGATAGCGTGAACCACTTGAGAATCTGAAACAGATTCGTGGTCACAACGTGACCACCGATGCCTCTTTTCAGCGCACTTCAGCTAGTTTTTAGATACATTTCTTTTACATATAATTGATAGATTGATAACGAAGTTGGGCAGGGGGTAATGAAGTTCGGGGTAGATTGATAGGAAACGTGTTATCTGAATCAGGTTCATTGCAATTATGTTATTTTGAATTTATTTACGAATCAGTTTCACTCTCATGAGTTTATTTCAATCCAGGCTTATCTGTATTAGTTTCATCCGAATTAGAGTTATAATTAACTTAGTTTGCCTCGACCTTTAGGAAATGTAAATTGGAGGCTTATTTGGATATGCAGTGACAAGTTCTGATTAAAAATATGTTAATCGAGTAGAACATTTTAGAGATATAAGCAACATGATGTATAAACACATTGATCAGAAAACAGATATCAAGATAACCTGATTGTCTGCTATATATGTAAGTATAGCTTTTTACTAATTTCCGGTTATTGTTAATTTTCTAGTGGTACAGTAAAACAAATTTGAAAACGTAATTCGCAAACTGAGATCAGATTCATTAGAGCAATTCATCTAAAATGCGTTTCTTGATGACAATATAACTATATTATGTCATTAAATAAGGCATGCAAGTAAAAATAACCTTATTTTTAATCATTGCGATAGGCTTACGGACCGATATGTAAAACGTATCCCCGCTGTATACTTATACTAAATAAAATAGACCATGTGTTTGCGTCAGAAACCAAACGTTTGCCAGACGCTGATAACCTAGTTCGTAAATATTGCGTTTGTTAGTTTTTCCAGTAACTTAAATTACCTATACAAAAAGCCATTTACAGCTTGATTGTTTGATTGTCAACGTAATATAAACCACTATTCACAGCTTGATTGTCAACGTAATACAAACCACCACTCACAAGTTTATTGTTAAACCGTTATACGTAATAGAACTTAAATTAGGCAAAGTTTTATAAAAAGGAAAAGTTAGCTTGTATAAATAAACTACAGTTCACCTCACAAGTAAAACTACAGTTCACCTCACAATAACGTGTCGGTAAATGTTTAACATAACAATGCGTCTGTGAGTGCATAAACGCTATTCTTACTGATGCTCAAAAGCATTTTTAAGTTTTCTGACAAAATAATGCGTCTGTAGTACGATAATCGCAATTCTCATATTTATGGTATTTGGAATATAAAGGAAGGTACAGTGGAGCCCCGCTTACCTGACCACCTATGGGACCGTCATTAAGCGGTCGCGTTAGCGGGGTGGTCGTGTTAGTGAATTTTGATTTGGAGCAACTTGCCGTCATATGTAGTTAAAACGTCTGCCTTTTTACTAAATTTCCACAAAATGTCATTATTTTTTTAAAACAACTGTTAGCACTGACGTTTATTTTATAAGATTCAGTTCTGTTTGCCACAATTTTTTTCTTTGTGTGTAAGCGCACATTTAATCTTATTGTTTTGATCATAAAATAAATTTAACCTCATTATTTTGGTGAAAAGGCAAATTATTTAGCACGTGTGGTCACTTAAGCGGAGTTAAATTTGAAGTTTTGGACCAAAATATGGCGGTCCTGGTCTGGAAACCGGGGTGGTCGCGTTATTGAAACAGAATGCAATGCATTACCATAGTAAATTATTTTGGACCGCACTGAAGTGGTCCTGATAATGAGGTGGTCGTGTTATCGAGGTGGTCTCCAAGCGGGGTTCCACTGTATATTACATTTTTTCTGCGTAACGCTGGTGACGGGCATGCCTGGTCGCCAACACATATGGTAGAACGCATTATTGAATCAGGTTGAAACTTTTCGGAATCCTAATTGGCATGCCCATAGTTTGCCTCGACTTTATTTTTTTTTTAAACCCAAGGGGAATTGCTAGTTTGCTACTATGGAGAAAATGTAAAAAAGAGGCTCATTTTAAGCATTTTTGCATTATCGCCAAGATTAGAAAGAGATATAGTGGAACCCCGCTTGACGACCACCTCGATAACACGACCACCTCACTATCAAGACCCCTTCAGTGCGGTCCCAAATAATTTACTATAGTAATGCATTGCATTCAGTTTCAATAACGCGACCACCCCGGTTTCCAGACCAGGACCGCCACTTTTTGGTCCAAAACTTCAAATTTAACTCCGCTAAAGCGACCACACGTGCCCAATAATGTGCTTTTGTCACCAAAATAATAAGTTTAAATTTATTTTGTGATCAAAACAATAAGATTACAGGAGCGCGTACACACACACAAAGAAAATTGTGGCAAACAGAACTGAATTTTATAAGATAAATTTCAGAACTAACAGTTGTTTAAAATCTTTTTGCAACAAATAATGGCATTTAGTAAAATTTTTAGTAAAAATCCAAACGTTTTGGCTGCATATGACGACAATTTGCTTTAAAGCAAAATTCACTAACACGACCACCCCGCTAACGCGACCGCTTGATGACGGTCCCATAGGTGGTCAAGTAAGCGGGGTTCCACTGTATTTACTTTTCCTTATTCGTAAAACATGTATATTAAGTTTGGATTGATTATTTGGGAACACAATATATAGTTTCTTCTTGCAGAAACTAACGTTATACACTTTGTATAAGATATACCAAGGGCGAGGAGGTAGCCAGGGAACCCGATCGTTTCTACATGCAATAAATATAGCGTACATTTAACATGGGTTTTAAAAATAGTCAAGGTTGACACTCTCCAGTCTGACGTTTGCCATAGGTGTTCATTACTATTTATTACGCATCGAAGTGAAATTCAGAAGTTAAAAATACCCTATATTGTGTAAAACCGCAAATTTGTGCAATACCTTAACGTTAAAGACGTAAAATATCAGGTTTCTTGTTTATATGTCGTGCAATTATAAACACATTAATTTTCAAGTTGCAGTCAGGGGAAATAAATCAAAATCGCTTTCTCGAAATTAGTAAAGTTTTTATTCTGCACAGAGAATCATTTGTATTTGAATTCTTGTCGTTACCACTTTCAGTATACAAACTCATTTGATGTACAATGAGCCAAGCATGTCGCTATAAGTTTTTTTTTATTTCTTACCAAATAATTCCAATTGTCTAGATCGTGACGAAATGCATTAACTCACTTGAAGAATGACACAACCGTGCAGAAAGTTACCATGCAGTAACCACCGGTATACTAACAGTAACAGAACAGACAGTATGCATTAATCAAACAAAACTACTTATGCAATACGGCAATGATAAATACTGTTGTTTATATTGTATGTCGTCATGTCGGCAAAGAATATTCACACCAGAGGCGCAGCAGATGACAAAGAAAAAAGGAAATATAAACCACCATTTAAAAAACAGTAAAATTATGGAGATATTTAAAATATAAATAATACACATAAAACCAGATATAAAAGATGGGGTAATCTAGGCTATACATAGAAAAAATCATTCAAAACATGCTTACGTAATTGCGAAAAAATGCAAGATAGGTTGTCACAAGGAAAGTCGATGGATCATTGAAAATTTGCTATGTTACTGTGTATGCTTGCAACCTTGTTTCTTCGGTTGGAAGACATTACTAATTGACTAGGTTGAGGCGTTTTGTTTTAGATGCAGAAACGTCTCTAACATTAGTTGCTGAGCAATAAGCTTGTTTCTGTGCTTTGGTTTGCTTCCCAGCGCTTGAACTTCATACGAACGCCCGAAATCGTTAGAAGGGCGATCATTACCACAATAGTAGAAAAAGCCGCAGCGCTAGCAGCACCATAAT
>CH003388.1:138137-186740 GCA_000149265.1 Ciona savignyi
CTTAATATTTATTATGCCTTTAGAAATTATTCCCACCCCTCTTTAAACAAGTTCCATTCCCACGATTTATCTCCAATAAACAATATATTTTTTGAATGTTAATAAAGACCAGTTTAGTTTTTTTAACAATACCCAATTAAAATGTTACCTTAATGACTATATTATAAAAAATATTGCCCAAAACGCACTGATGTTTCGGGAGTTTTTTTTAACTAGAACAGTAAAATAAATCAAACAGTGATCCAATTGCTCTAATCAACCACATAGCAGTCTAGCTCATGTACTCAAAAATAGTCTCACCCCCGTTATTCTCTATCGTGTTCTTAGCAAGCCCAGCTCGGTTCATGCTTTGGTCAACTCGAGGCTCTTGCCTGGTAAGAGGAGATAAGACTTGCCTGGTAAGAGGAGTTAAGACTTGCCTGGTAATAGGAGCAATTACGCAAGTCAGCAAGATTCCTATTCGCTGAATTAGTTAAGTGTAAATTCGGGACGAGATGGTGCCTTTGGCAAGAAAGGCTATAGCCTTGTTATAACAGTGTTATAACACTCCTCGCATTTTTTTCTACTTTTTTGCGAAAATTAGATAAACATAGAATAAACTAGATGAGTTACTTGATCAAATGAGCCAAAGCTGATGTCCCTAGCATCACGCGTTTCGAAGAAATCTCCCATTTATTCTATTTTACGGATTTTAGTATGCCTTGTTACTTACCCAAAACCAGAAAAATCGGGAATCAGTAAACACTTTTAATTTTTAATTTTAAAGAAATTAAGAAAAGTAAAGAAATTAAAATTTCCCAGTTTATTTCCGAAAAGCCCGGCGCAATTTTATAAAAAAAACTTCGGGAAGCAGCCAAAATATGTGTGATTACTTTTACAAAGGTATGCGACTGTTGTAGTGACATTCGCGGCTTGTGTCATATTTGTTGTACAATATATTTAGTTTTTGCTAAACTGTTTAAGTAAGCCATTATTGTATGCTGCACAGCCGTGTGCGCCTGTTCCAAAAACTTTTGTAAATCATTTCCTCTGCGTGCCAACGCGCTATTATTCCCAACATTTCCTATATGATCTTTCCCACACATTGTGCCAGACAAGCGTTGTGTGTATAAACTCATTGTATTAGATTATTATAGAAATCGCGTTTGGGAATAAGGACCAAAATAAATTGCCTGCTTGGAGCTTGGCTCCGGGCATGTCCAGTCAATCAGTTTAACTGTATTTGTTTCACTGTATTAGTTTATAAGATACAGTAAAGAAACCTTCCGAGACGGAGTCAATTCGGAGTCTACGTAGTTGGAGAACTCAGGGCAGGTTCAGTGCAAGGTATAAGCACGCCAACCGATCACTAAAGCACCTGATTCTCCACACTGTATATTTTTTTTTGTGGGAACACTGACTACCTAAATTTACTCAGTTTAAATAGTTTTACTTTTTGCTTCATTTACATTGCTAACCCTCGTCGCATCCATTTTAAATCCGAGTAATGAATAGAGCTGTCTAAAACGAGTAATGAATAGAGCTGATTGCATCCTGTAAATCTGGCACTCTATGCGATCTCTAAGTATTATCGTTTTATTCACTATACTAAAGATTAGCAAAAGGACCTATAAGCTATAATATAGTGACCTTTATTTGAATATATATCAGTTAATGTAAACATATTTTAGTTCAAATGTGTTTCGCACAAAAAAGAAAATACTACATTAATATAATCTTAAATATCTATACTTAAATAATAGCACAACTTATACCTTTCTGTATTATACCTACGCACTCAGTTGCTTTGTCAGTTTTTTTCTTATTTGTAAAATGGTTTTGTTTCACTGCAGATGCGATGCTCAGTAAGGTTATATTCTAGAAGTAGTATATCATGGAGTTTGGTAGTTACAATTGGGTTTTCGTTTGTATTGATAACTTTTTATTCTATGAAACTTTGGCTAATCGAGAAAGCCGATAGGCAAATAGTCCAGGTTAACCGCAATGTTGCTCCACTCAACAATGAAAAGAAACAAGAAATTGTTGGACAAATGGGAAAAGCAATTAACACTGTATTGTGGACCATTAATTCAACGTATGGAGTCACAGAAAATGCTTCAACTTTGCTGGAAGAAACAATAAATGTAGAATCAACATTGAGTGCTTCATCCCACCGTGAGATGACCCATACTTCAATAGTATCGGGTAAGCAGGTTTTTTTCTATGAGAAAAGTTAATTATTATCCAAGATACATCTACTTTGTTCGAAACGGTCATTAAATTACTGTTTACAAGCCCGTGTCGTGCTATGGTAATGACATTTATTGCCCAGTCGTAACTTCAACGGAGGAGACACAAACAAAACCAGCAACTGCACTAACAAATATGTCTTCAACGAAAGAACGAAATACGCCGATATATAATGTACGTAAAAAGATTTTGCAATTTATAAGGAATTAGACAACCGAAATGCGGTTGTCACATCATGTCCCTATAGTTATATATATTCTTAATTGGCGAGTGTAATTTTACTGTTAAAATAAAGGCTTTTTTTGCGCGCTCACGTTATTTGTAAAATAATAGGATCGTTCTGACCGACGGCCGTTTGGAAACCACTTTAAACAATAGCGAATCTGACGATGTCGCCGTTGTTAAATAAAACATGAGTAAGCTACCGTGTTACTCATGCGTGACCAGAAAATATCTTAAGAACACAGAAATAAACATAAGTCGAACTATCATGTAGAGTACTATGATCGGATCGTATATTTTAATTTTTTAGTTATACTTAGCACTGCGTCGTTTTATGGCTCATTGAATGAAAAATATCTTACATATGATTTACAAATTTTCTTGACATGTATAAACACAACAATGTTAGCATAGTGTTAACTATATGCCGCACGCGCTTTATCACGGAACATGTTTAGTAACACTGTTAACTAAGGTTAATAAAACCTGAATTTCCGGCTTTAGCTATATAATCAATATTTTTTAGGAATGCCCACTGCAAACTTTCTTTGATATTTCAAATATAAAGCCTCGTGTCAAATTGGATCCCGAGAAATTTATCTTACCATGGTTGCTATGGGGGCCGAACAATCAACTGGTCGGGTTGCGGGAATCAATTTTTCTCGCAATCAAACTTAACAGGTGACTTCAGTAACCATAAGCCTACATGTCAAATAAGTAGAATGCAATTAAGTCTCCATCCAAAAGTTCTTGTAAATAATTCAACGTGTTTATAACTTATAAGTAAAAATTTTGAATAACCTTCTTACGTATACAGGACATTAGTGATACCACCCTTTTTGCCACAAATCAACGACTATGGACACAAGGGTTTAAAGCTTATATCCGCATTCAATAGAATCAATGTTCCGAGGTTGGCAGGTTTTATATCGACAGTGTCAATTGAAGATTTTCAGGGTCAAATGCAATCACTCCCTTGATGTTATATTTCAGGCAAGTAGTAATTTTGCATTATAACTAAAGAGTATTCACCCCACGTTAACCGTCACTATTTGTACAACATGTTTTTACTGAACGCTCTAAGTTTCTGGAAGCCGACATTTATGCGGCTCTGCATGATTGCGTCCCATTAGATGGGTTCTGGTATATTTTCTCGCATTTTTTAAATTCCATGGGATGATATGCTGTAGTGTTGCTATTCGCGAGACGGTTAAATCTGCATGGTCGTAGAGATTGTACTCTGGAAAACTAAAAAGGCACAAAAGAGCGAAAAACCAACGAGCATGGTATGGAAGGTCATGTTTTTAAAAGGAAAAACAAACGTGTAACTACTGTTTTTATCTACAGTAAATAAAAAATATTGATTTCTCCCTTAAAATCTATATTTGTCCTACCCCATTGCCTCGTAACTCGCGTAATAATAAAATCGTCGGGTGAGGTGAGTCCGCTACGCGCTACCCGTTCCAACCCAATAAAAGCACGCACGCAAATTGTTTTCGGGTAAGGTATCGGAAGAAAACTCAACCTTTAAGTCGGTAGCAAAATTACAAATGCTTTCAGGACAGCGGTAATTCCAATTATCATTAAACCTCAAGATTACCGCATGTTAATAACCTTTGATAATTTGTGCAACGATTCTTGGAAATTACAATGTAAAATTTGTTTGTTTTTTATACGGTTTGATTTGTTACTCGAAAGTATTTTAGTTCGTGTATAGTCTGTACTCTAGCAAAGCATCCTTTTGCCTAAAGATTGGCTTTCTATAGGACAATTTCGAAGTCAATAACAGGATTGCGTATTTTCTTGTGTAAAGCACGTCCCGAGCTTAAATTCAATTTATAGCTTTAATTGAATCGATCCCTTTGTTCATTATTGGGTCTTTTATATTCCTGTTTATTATTGTTACTACAATCTGTATTTGGCAAATTCCATTAGTACCGCGCTTGCGCAGTTGCCGTGAGAAAATCGTATATCGCTACGCTATTCCATTGACATTAACTTTCGTGGTTTAACATGCTATGTTATTTTGATAAACAAAATATATATATCTTGTTATAAGTTTCCAGGCACCATTAACGTTTATACTTCGCTGGTGTACTTGACAGCTGCGTAAACCTCAGTCAATAGTCCTTGAGATATTTTCAGCATTGTTTTCTTTAAATGTCATGAGGCTTATAAGCATACCTGAGGTTCGCTCATTCTGAACGTTTTTACTTATATGTCCTTCTGCAATCGCAGTGAATTATTCTTGTTTGACGTTTCATGTGTGTACAGTTTTTACTTTCGAACTTAGCGGATGTGGTGGAAAGTGTACTGCAGCTACATTTCACTCATATTTACGATACATACAAGTTATTCGATTATCTTTTATACACCCTTCTGATACAAATTCGCCACAGCACAGCAAACTTTTTAATTTCGGTTCCAATATACATGAAAAGTTTTCACTTCATTTCGGTTGTAATATTCTTCACATCTAAAGCAGCCATGTTTATCCCAGCCCGCCGTATGTTGTCGATCACTTGGCCCGGCAGTCTAAAATTAAAATAACTTTGGCTCCCAATTCGAAAAGTGTGCCCACCCCTTAACTAAAGCATAAGCAATTTCCGCGAAAAAGCCATAAATTTAAATTTTCCATGTATGTTTTTTAAACATGCCGAAAAAATGATTTGTTTTGTAACTTTAAGAGAATAAATATTATATAAATAGATATGTAGTAATAAATGAAGGGTAAAGATTTATAGCTCTTGAAGTATACATTGATCTAGAAACAAATATAAAAACGTGAAATAACTCCGTTTGTATTTAATATTTGGAATGAGAAAACAAGGATGGATGGTTGGTGTGCTGAAAATGAATGGTGGTTCAGTATAACAATATAGAACTTTGTGACACGTTTCTCCTCTTGATATTATTGAGTGGATAATGTTTTTATTCTTTAACGAGATGGTTTGCTTATGTGTTTTACCCACTGTACTTTTTCTTATTAATCTAACAAAGGAGCAAAATACTAAACTATGCTATATAAATCTAATGCTTTAATTAAACGTGGTATATCAATGGTTTAAAACATCAATATTAGTACTCCCAAATTAAAATATTGACTAGTGTTTTGTCAAAAAAATTGGTCAAGTTTAAATTGTTTAGAATTAAAACTAGATTGCATTTCGGATTGCGAGAGTTCTTGCATGTAAGTCCTCTTATCTGTGTGAGAAACATTTAGTTGATTTAATAGCGATCGATTTGAAATTTAATTTAATAATACAAACATTGCAATGTCTTCGAATCAACTGTGGGCAAGCGTGTCCGTTCCCTGGTGGTTATATTTAGGAGACCGGGTAAACAACATTCATACAGGCTACCACTTCATTTAGAACCGGCCTCGCTGGTGCCTTGCGTTGAAGGAGGTTGAATCCCTTTCAGGACTCAATATTTTTCGAGTAAAATCAACACCTGGTGTCAGCGGAAGGGTAACTTTCGACAGAAATGAGACTCAGTGCAAAGTTCCCGACATAGCAACCTACCCGGGCACCGTGACACCCGAAACCAGTCATAACTCAAAAAAACTGGATCAAGTTTTTAAGTAAGTAATAGGCGAATGTTCCACTATACATTGCTAAATGCAACAAACTATTATATTACATTAGGCATATATCGGCACGTTGACGAGTATCTTCGATTCGTTATTTCAAAAACTGCTCAACAAACGCCAAATTAGGAATTAACACTTATTTAAGATTTCACTGAAAGATTTTTTGTCTGATATTTCAACGCTTTTCGTTGAGTTATTTCCAACAAAATTTTAAAGAACGTGCATCCAGTAACCTAGAGCAGCGTTTCTCAAACTATGGGTCGCGACCCACCGGTGGGTCGCGAAAAGAATCTTGGTGGGTCGTGAAAAGTTATAGAAAGCTCTGATTAACTATACTGGCTATTTCCTAAACAAAAAGCAAGGGGAAATTATCATAATTGTGACATCACACAATCTTGAATCGTGGCGTGATCTTCACCTGACCTCAGGTCCACTGAACCTTTCGTCTCTCACACATGTTACAACAACTATATATAAAGTTAAGTGGGTCGCCATAAATTGTGGTAATTAATAGTGGGTCCCAATTCTAAAAAGTTTGAGAACCACTGACCTAGAGGAATCAGTGAAGTTCATTTTTTTCCTATGCTCCAGAACTCTCGGCTCGAAGAACTAATTATTTTTAACCTAATCAAATTAGTTAAAGATTCTAAAACTAACCAAAACGATGATAAGTATATATCAACTATGGTAAATGTGTATATAAATATTTTTCTTATACTTTTAGTTCGACGAAAAAGTGCGCAATGTTTCTTTACCCTTTCAAATCGATTACAATTCCTACCATGGGAGCGCCCCTCCCTGATAACGTGAAAACTGCGCCCGACATTGAAGAGCTGACGAGTACATCGACCATCAATAAAGCCAGTGACACAGTCCTGTTAGCAGCAATTGAGCATGCGACCACCAGGCCACCATACGTGCTTAATATTGCGACAGATTTTATCCGGAATGTCATGAATACCGATGTCTTTATAGCCGTCCATTGGAGGTGAGACTTAAAAAATGAAAACATTACATTGTTTCCGCCGTTTGATTGCCAAAGCTAATGTAGTGTGTTTTATATGATTTACACGCATTGTACTGGTTTAGTTGTAATTGCAGTTTCTTGGTCATTATTAAAAAAAAGCGATTTAAATTTAACGTTTTGTATTTACTTTTAAATCACAGGTTTGACAAAGAAATGGTTGATGTGATGTGCTTACTCAATGACAAAGACCCAATTTGTAACGTAACGTTTACCCCCGATCACCTTGCTAAGGCAATTATCGAGGTTCGAAGCAAAGCAGGAAACAGTTCATCCCACATTCCAGTTTACATTGCTGCACCACCGACGCTAACAAAATTCATTTTAAAAGTTGAAGAAATCCTTCAGAATCAAACAATAACTCGCAAACACCCCGGCGACAGGTTGATTTGGTCCTTAAGCGAGTTAGGAAAATACACTGATCACAAGTTTCCGCCTAAACTTTGCCCAGATATAAGACCGACCCCCAATGATTTTTTATCGTTGGTAGAGATGGAAATTTGCTCACGGAGCACCATTTTCTTATGGTCCAGGTTTTCGTCGTGGTCAGCAATGGTGCTGCATTCTAGAACCGCATTGAAGCACCCATTTGACCAGTCAGTATTTAATCTAGCTACCGTCGTGTAAACTTTGTATTTTAAAGATTATTTATTGTTAACTATGCATGTATGTAAAACTAATTCGTAGATGGTAAAAAATTGCTGCACTGACTGTTGTACATTTTAAAAAATATAAATAATTTCACTGAATTGCTAGTGAGCTTAATTTAAAATCTTTAGCATTCAATTATATATTAGGGTTAATATTTTCTTTCGTTGTTTCTTCTCCCAGTAGCATACCGTCAAACAGGATGCTTCTATTTAGAAAGTTTTATATGCGGTTCTTTTTCACCAATCAAAATAAAAAATCCATTTCATATACTGGGAATACCCAAAAATGTCTCTTAGCATAGTTGGTAAGTTCGGCAATTTGGCACTGTGTCCATAATACTGCCTCGGTGTGATATCCAAGCCAGCCTCAAAAACTTCTCCACGACCTAGTCAACTATATTCGGTCACCAGCCATTATTACTCCTAGTAGTCTTACATTGAGCTGCTTGCAATATTACTTAGGAATTGATGCAGGAATTGTATTAAATGTAGATTGTTAATTGCATATGGCACTCTAAATTGCAACCTTAAACTTATCATTGACATATATTATCTGACTTGAACGAATTAAAATAAAACAAATATACTGTACACAAAATATAGAAACTCTGCTAAATTATCTCATGCGTATCATAATAAATGAAAAGTCCAATATTTTTAGAATGAATACAACACAATTATAATTTGTCACGTGAAGTCGTTTAACTGGTAGCACTGAAAGAGTTCACGATTCTGTCTTCGTAATATGCGATAAGGAAAAGGATCACCCATCCCAATACCATCCCAAAATTCTGGATACAAAACTGAAGAATTGGATCGTTGCTTCGCTGGTTAACCATTTCGTTAAGCTGAAATATAAACGTTTTAAAGGTAAAGCTAACGACACATATTACTATATATACGTATTATTTGAACTTTATTACAGAAATCGAAAGATAAGAAAGCCAAACTAGAGTTTTAAAATATGAAACAAGACTTGTGTGCTTAATTAAGTGGTGTTCAAAAGAATCTTAAATGTACAATTGTGTTTGTCACGATTGCAGGAAATATCCCTGGGCTATTTAACAAAAATAAAGATTTCTGCATATTTATATCATGTCGGGCAAAATTTAATGCCGTTACCAATACTAATTTAGGTAGAATTTTAAATTTGGGGGCTGTATCCCTATGTAATTTCTTACATTTTAATTCTTGAAAAAACACTGGTTAATGGACTAACATTCCACTAAATCTGATCTACATTAAAACTTCTTCAGCGCTATACTGAAAGGAAGTTTCAGGGATTTTCCCAGAGTTTATCATCTAAATTTTAATTTTTTGCATATTTAGAATATGGTATGTAACCATTTTTGTGGATTTGAAGGAATTTGGTAACTCCCTTTCTGGTCGATATCTGGGCGAAAGCATCCCAAGCGTTTACGAAAAGAAAAAACATAAACAATGTGTTCCTTTTCACAAAATGGTATTTAGAAATCCATAAAAAATAAAAATGTTTAATACTCGTTTAGCAGACTTACGATGAGAGTGCGGTATAGTTTCGAGATCACTAAGAGCTTTTATTTGCTACCTACAGTTCTGTACTTACAATATCAACTAAGGAAATGTAGATGAACATTCCTGCCACAACCGCCAACAACCACTGCCGAACTTCGGTATCATTCGAAATCGCGAGGCCGACGTATAACCCAATGAAGCAGCAGCAGGCAGAAGCAAAGTTTAACATAAGCGCTTTCCACTTTTGAAGCCCATTGTTTATGTAGATTGCAAAATCAGCTGAAAATAAAATTTGAAAATTAATGAAAAGTGCGAGAAAGGCAAAGGTTACACGTCACTAATAGCGGTTTGTGAGCTATCTTTCACTTTTTCTTTGTGGAATAAAATTTAATTATTAACAGTTCGTTTGTGTAAACTTAGTCTAACTGAAAACACTGCGATTAAGGCTATGGATTAGAAATACTTATTGTATTTACGTGATACCTTTAATCAGACGTTTGGCTTGCATAAGCATGGTAGGCCTACATAACACGAAGGGAGCCCATTAAAACCTTTACCGAATTCATGAGGAAGCTCGTGACAAAAAATGGCGAGTGAAGTCCCTAGTCCAGTCACCCAGTTCTGGCTGAACGCAGCGCCGATTGCTATTCCATCTCCGAAGTTGTGAAAGGCATCGCCAATGCAAACCATTAAGCTCACCGAGTTGATGCCTAGACAGAATGTTGTTGTTTAACGGGGCATTGTGTCAGATGCGAATGATGAGAGTTATCTAATACTGTAGGTATTTCTTCAATCTAGATAAGTGTAATAAATAAAAGAAATACCAGTTTTAAGCAATACTTGGTGTTCAAAGCAACATATGTATAGTCATAGTGAATTGCTACTGTGGGCACGTGATGCCTGTCAATTGTTTGTAAAATGTATCCTGTCCACCTACCAAAACAAATCGCTTTATTTTCCATAAGCTCTTCCGTGGCACACGAATCCTGAGAAGAAAAAAAGAAGAAATTTTCTTCATGTTCAGAAGGGTCGATTTGCAAGAACTCACGTTATCAGTCGTTGCATTTGAATCGATGCTGGTCGGTGTGACTTGGTGATGCCCGTGGCTGTGGCCATGAGATATCGCTGTTAAGTCGTAATCTGGGCCATTTTTCTTTTTCTAAACCCCGACAGAGAAAACAACAATTAAAAGGAAAAACTGGCAAATCCATAGTGCACATGTAGGTCCGTTTTTAAAATTTGTTCAAAATAATAAACCCGTTTATATAATCGGTTAACTCTTGGATCATTCAGCCGAAAGGCCGTTTAATTAAAACCGGCCACTTGCCAGTCGATTGTGTCATGGGGAAAACACTTATCAGAATTTAGTTTAACTTAACAAGCAGAAAAGCTACAAATCACAGAAGAAACGCCTTTCCTATCTATATAGGCCTAGAACACAATAAATACCCAAGTACCTAAAAAATAAATGTTGATAGGATTTTTTAAATTTGTTTTTGTGTATTCTTTAACGCGTCCTAAGTTATGAAGCTTACCAGCCTGTGCAGTCGAACGACTTTAACGATGTTTTCAAACAAATACAGCATATATAAGCCAGCGATGACAACTACCAATTTGTATAGGTATGTAAAGTCGTCCTTATGTTCCTCTCCAGGAGTGTGTGCGTGGATTCCGAGCACCTGTGACGTAACAATTGTTGTAAGGGCAGAAAACAACAACTTATTATTATTACATGAGTAAGAACTAAATTAACAATCCAGGCCTAAAGGACTTGTTACGATAAGGCTGACGTGCGTTATCTGTTTATGTGTGGTTAACAAGCACTTGTCATCAGCTGTAAACACTCTTGTACTCACCTCGGGAATTATGTGCAAAAGTGCGTCCCCGGAAAGCGTTCCCACTCCGAGAGCAATGAAAAACTGTGTTATTAACTTGAAAACCTCGGATTTGAGTGTTGGAAAAAAGATGACACCCACAAATGCCAAAAGACTGATAACAGCAACAGCAGCGGTGCCGTAACCGTATTCTGCAAAATAAACCCACTTTAAATAGGAATCTGTTTTGAAAAAATGAGTTAATTTAGAACAAGGATTCTTAACCGGGGGTATCTACACACCTTGGGGGGTAAGAAGCACTAAAGTAGGGGGTACGAGATGCAAGAAAGATTTCAATGCGTAATTTCATTTTTCGTTGTGAACAACATACCGGTTAATAAATATACACCTATAACATGATGCATTGTGTTTTATTCTATTCTTAGATATTTCACACAATTTTAAAGGGTACGAGCGCCAAAAGGTTAAGAAACAACGTTTTATAATGTAATTTACTTTGTGCTGTCGTGTAGGTACTGGTAACTGGAGCTGGTGTCGTCACAACCGTTGTGTTTGTCACGCAAGAATCGGATACCACCTGCTGCAAGACGGCCGGCGATACACTCAGCATTTCACCGCGTGACATGTTAGAGGTGTAGCCATAAATAGCTTTCAGCTGATCGTACGTGTAGCACTGAATACAGTAATAAGGGTCAGATGATGTGTCATACCACATATCAACTGTTTCTTTATTTATATGACAATATGTGTTGTACACGTAATCTAAACAAAAACATGGTAAGCCTAATAACTACTACGCGCACGTATTACATTCGCTCGAAATTTGACTCACGAACTACTTTCCCCGATACTAAACCATATAGTTGTGTCATTAAACGATAATGTGAAATCAATTTGTTATAAAATTTAATCGAATTGACGATGTGTATCGTAATTACTTAGGTTGTTTTTAACTGGGTTGATTAATTTCCAGTTTAACTTATTCGGGTAACTAGTTTACCACTAGCTCTACTGGCTTTTATTGCGGTCTAAATATTTGCCTTTAATTCTGTGATTTTTTGCAGCCACATCTGTATATTGTTTTAATTTTATTTTTTGTTATTTTTCTGCATTGTCTTTTGCTTTATTCTAATATCTAAGTCTAAGTGCATGTGTTCTTATATTCTTAGAGTTATTGTTTTTAAAGTAGCGAAAAACAAATATCCCGTACTTTTAACCCACCCGTTTCTCATGTTCATGTTCGTCGTGGTCATGGGATGACCTTTTTCGCCTGTGATTGTGTGACGAGTGATCGGTGTCCGTCGGTACGGTAGGGGTGCTGGAACTGCCGTTGTTCAGTGTCCCGATGTTTAGTTTGCTTAGTAACGTCGTGAAGGCTGAAATTATAAAGTATAAGTTTTGGTGCACAATAACACAAGGGTTGTGGACATTTTTCAGCGGATCAAGACACATAAAACACATAAATTGGGGCGAGATTCGGCAGATCAAGAAAGTTTAGAATGTTATTAACAACTATAAAGACTTTATGTTTATATGGTATAACCACATGTTATATTAATTATAATTGCTACTTATTTATAGTAAAGGTGATTAAATGGATACCCATAGGAACCAACCAAAGCCACGCTTACACAGGGAAGAGATAGTACTGACACTGTACACCCGGACGTTTGTAAAATGCCTTACTTTTACTGGGCTATTAAATCAGATTAAGGTGTGATCGTGAGGCTATATGTCAAAAGTTTTACCAGAGAAATCTATGTAAAGTACCAAATTCAAGGATATTACCCTACAGTTCAGCCGCAAAGTTATGAAAACAGTTCAAGCACACCACTGACCGACATCCGTGACTATTTCGCCCTCCACTCCCAAGCTTTCGAAAAGTTCGCTCTCCATATCGGTAGGCGTTGGTAAAATGCACTGCCCTTCGTATAAATTCACCAGAAGTTTGTAATGAATGTCGTCCACATGTTCCGTGCAGTTTTGCCCGATCACGGTTGCATAGTTGAAACACTGAAAAATAAAAAAAAGTGTGGTATAAAACAATGTCAATGCGAAGATATGCACCCAACCACTTCACAAAGGGTGGGTGGTGCTGACTTAGTAATTTTTCAAATTTATTTCTCTGTGTGTAAAGCTGAGCGCCGTTTACCGTCATTTAAATATAAGCAATGCTTGCATTTAAAGGCGTACAATAAACCAAAGTATAGGCGGGCAATTCTCAGTTGTGGTCGAAAAAATAAACCTTTAAATTACCCAAAGGCCGTATAGCAGGTGTATTGTGTATATACCTAAATATATACACATTTCCAGTATATATAATGGTTAATAAACCTGTTTCCGCGCAGTGATGTTAAGTGAGTTATGTTAAAATCTTGCACGCGTTTTTACAAACGAACATAGAGGTCTCCATTTGTTGTTGTTTTCAAACGCCTGTTTTTGTGTATTGCATCACGTTTGTACGCTTCGTGTTCTGGTAACAGTGTCATTAGGGCAAGTCGACATGTACTTTTACTACTCTCGGCGTAAACAAGGATATAAAGAACAACAATGCTTTCACGAATATAGCTGTAACCTTTTATTAACGTCTCGCATTTGTCGTAATTCTGCGCCGTTACAAAACTTTCAGTTTAATCGGTAATCGAACGGAAATGATATGCAACATTTTCAGATCAACCGGTGTGTTGTATGCTACGGCTGGTGGATTCATTGACGTGTGATCGCTGACTCAAGTGTGTATATGGGTTAATTGAGAAGAGGCTTTTTATACCAGATGACTATAGCAATTACGTTATCTGTTCTCAATCACACCAGAAAGAATTTATATATGTAGATATAAAGCATAAAATAGCAGGTATTTAAGTATGGTCAGGGTATTACCAGGAAAAGAGCGGTAATAACTACTATCAACATTTTAATGTCTTTCTTGCAGGTTAAGTGTTTTGAATTGTTTAGTTATAATATTTTAAATATGACAGCTTTGCCGACAAATATGACGTTGGTTTACAAATATAACGAGCATTCGGCATTGCGTCTTGCGGACACTGTTGTTCTATCTTGTCTTTCAGCTGGTGCTATATACGTTGTAATTGCGCTGGTTTGTTACGAAGTTCAGCGGAGAAGAAATCAAGCAGAGGTAACTGGCTCAAAGAAAAACATAGAAGAGAAATATGCAACGACCACAAGGGCGCTGTGTATAACAGTCGCAGTGTTTGTTGTTATTTACAATGCATTAAAACTGACCACTTTGCACGTGGACAAGATCTCAAACTTGGCGAATGAAACCTCGGCAACCAATGAAGTAATATGTAACGTTGTGCCAAGATTAAGAGATTCTTTGCTTTTGCTTGCAACAGGCCTGACTTATGTGTTTATGTGGACACGACAACGTGTGCTTTACATCAGCCCTTCGCTACGACCGCTCAACAATGCTGTCGTGCAAGTGATAAGCTTCATTTTGCTTGTTTTTTGGTTCCTGTTTTCAATACCCACAGCCACGGTGATTGCAACTTTAGTGCGCTACAGGTATCACGTGCCGGGAGGCTGCAGGGTCGATCACGCGTCTGCTCTTGTGTACCGGTCGTTGATCATCTGCTGGGTCTGCTCATGTGCAGTTATGCAGATCGGTCTGCTTGGATTGTTTCTGCGGCCGATTCTTAAGCGCACGTCGATCAAGGGCTATGCTACTTTCAAGAGGAATCCGCTCGCTCGCTCGTCCAAGTCCTACCTTCGCGTTTTCCGACGCGTCAAGCGTGCAGTGCTCCTGACTTCACTGTGCCTTCTATCTGACGTGACAGCCGCAGTGCTGGTTATTGTCGTGTACAGGAGATCGGGCAAAAATTTCGGATCGTTTTACAGCCTCAGCCTGTGCGTGAATCTCGCCGGAACGATTGGTTGTTATGACAACTGGAGAAGTATGATATGGCCATGGAGCGCGGAAGAAACAAAAGAGAACCAAGACTGCTCGGCGCATGTAAGCCAAGACAACACAAAGTTAGACTCGAAGGGTTATCCTTTATAAATTCATCATTTTGGCGCCAGTGGAATTTCGTGGTTCCTTTGTTCAAATTTAATTCGTCACGGGTAATTTTTTCCAGTTGGATTAAATTACCCTCATCTTACAATATTTTTAAAAATACCTAAATGCAGTCTTTTTTTCTACTTTGCAACAACTATGACCGTAACATCTCAAGTTTGCAATTTTACCTTTGTGTTGTTTTCTGAGCCATGGTAGCGAGGGGCAATGGATCTAATTGTAGTTATGACGTCAGGGCCGCAAATTATTGCCGAAGATCCAACCACATTGGAATCTGTAGAAAATTTGTATAATTGAAATCAGCAGACGCATAGTGAAAATGACTGAACTTGTATAAATCAATCAAAATCGTAAAAGTGTAGAAATCTCGACGAGTTCGAAAAACAAGTGCTTCAGTTTTTACGGTCTACTGAAAACTGGTATATGTATACACATACAAGATAGCTGGCAATTTATTTGCTCGAACCATAAACAGGATTTTATATTGTCGGGACGGATTTGTCATTGTGGGGGGTGGAATCCCGTCATGACGTATTGTTCACGATTAACGTTGAATGGCTCGTGGACGGTACCGTGTTATCGAAGATGTTTTAAATGTGAAGCAAATAATTAATACTTTAAATTGTTGAAAATTCCATTCAATTAAGCCACTGAATAGCAGCGTCATAAACATTTCTTTGTCAGTAAGTTTAATGGTAAAATGCGAAGGATGATTCTCCAGTTGCCCCGAGTATGAAGCAAGGTAACAGATAGTTAGTTGCACAGACTTTATTGTGATCAATCAATGATTTCAGCCAATTCTCGTGTGTTGTCGTGTTCAATTGCTCTGTTTAGGCTAAATTGAGCTGGTTAGATTCGCAAAAAAGTTGAAATGACTTACCAATGCCCGTACATGTGTCATTTGCAAGCATTGTAAGTATCAATGCTGCTGGTCTGGCAAATTCATGCTCGTCAAAACTGGTGACACTTTCGCTGATGTTTAGGATGGACCGTACCGTTTCGTACGTTAGACACTGAAAATAAATAAAAAATACTAAGCCTTGGTCAAATTTTAACGCCATTCAACAAGTCAGGCTGGACAAATAGTTTGGTAAATAAGTGGGTCGTCTTTAAGTCGAATGTTAAAGTTAAAGTTTCGAAACTGGTCACTACCTAGTCGGCTGTGTCCTTGGTCCAAAGCATTTAGCATACATCGCGTTAACCCAATGGATTAATAGTTTTACCAAAACTGAAACATCTTAAACATACCCAACACACTGATGCAATAGCTATGGTAACCCCGACGGCTGGTATTTTGACGATTGCCTTGTGACATCGCCCCTTGTGTGGTCGCATTTTACTAAAATATGAATATTCTATCCTATACAATCCGAAGTCATGTGTGACCTTATTAAAGATGTTCTTTTTTTAAACGGATTAGTTTTCATAGAGTATTGACCAACTTTGTATTTTTTATCTATCAGTGAATGTGCATCTCCGTAAATGGGAAAACCAAGTTGGTTAACACACAGGCAATTGTTAGATCCTCTCGCGCCCACCGTCAGGTTACCGGAGCTATTGCAGTGTGTTGTGTATGATAGACAAGTTCCTTCAATTTGGTAAAACTAATTAATCCGCTGGGTTCAGGCAATGTACGTAAAGTGCCTTGCCCAAGGACACAACCGACTACCTAGCGACCAGTTTCGCACCTGCAACCTTTCGATTGAAAGGCGACACACTGAACCGCCAGACTATTGGGCCGGACAAAAATTGTGCCAAAGTGACTCACTGGCAGATGGCAGCACAGAATGCCAATTAATTAGCTCACACTAGTAGATTTTCAGCACAGTAGTATTAAAGCACACCAAACAAAAGTCGAATTTGCGCCGAATCGATCATAGGTTCAAACCGTGGCGTACTAAACAAAAATATGCCCGATATACTTGTGGCAGATACCGACGAATTAGCAGAAAAACCTTACTGTTTCGCATGCTTGATTGGCCGCGCATTCAACTCTAGTTTTGAGTCTTGCTAGGAGATTTTCGATTGCTGGGATGTCAATGAAATCTTCAGAGGAGGAGCCAGTTATCTCTGCCAGGTGATTGAACGTCGTTTCATCCTCGTGGTGGTCGTGATCATGCTCCACCAATGCTAAGATAAACCGGAAAATTTAGAATATTTAGCAGAAGACTTCATGATTGTTGGTTTTTCGCCTTTTCAATAATATGTAATATATAGTTCGCAATTAAACTTAATGCTAGATTGTTAATACGAAGTTAGTATAGCGTTTATTTCAAACACCCGACATCCGTTCCGCATCGTTTGTGGTTAAATCAGCGAAATTCATACCAAAACTCAACAAATACTTCAACTACTTAATGTCAAACGTCATGTCCGATTTACTGATTTAGAGTCAGTGTCAGAATTACAGATCTATATACAGCGCACTTACTTTGACCAGAAGAAGCGACAATGAAAAACATCAAAGCGAAGCAGCACAGTGCAGTGTTCATGATTACTAAATAGAATGATGTGAATTGAAGCCTAAAATTAAATCTGAGAATGAATTAAAGGTGGTGAATGGTGCTGCCTTGGGCAATTGCTCGCTGCAAGTTATTTACTGAAATTTTCGAGAAAATCCGTGACGTACTAAATTAGTGATTTTGAGCGTCGTAATGTACGTGATTCATGGCGACAGCAAAAACCTTTCAACGTTCTGATTTTAAGCAAGCTGGCTAAATTCTCTAAATTTATGAACGTTAACACATATCTTTCTGTAAATACATTTTGCCTTCAAAGTACCGGTGAAAACAATTATTTTCTGATTATCGCACTAGTTTCTTGGAAATTTTACAACTAACACAGTCTGCTATTAACATGTCTCACGAGTAAAACAAAGTTATTTACCAGTCCCGCTTACCATCGAAAGAATGCCTGATACTGTTGCCTTAACGCTCTAGGCAAGTTGTGTGCGTTTACAACCAACGTCAGAAACCCTTGAAACCTACTTGCGACTGCTCTTAGGATTTGTTTTTCGCTTCAAAACACACCGCTGTGCGTGGTAAATTTTGAACAAGCACTTACTCATACAAAACGTCTACAGGGCAAGCGTACCGCGTTAACAAAAATGGCCTTTTGTATTAAACACCATTTTAGGAAACTACCAACTTGTATTCAATAGCTTCCCTCTAACACTTTAGTTGATTACGTGTTAAGTCCTTAAAAAACTATATTCAAAAGAGAGCATGTTACTTCCTTAAAAAAACTACTAAACTAGATAAAACGGCAATGCGAATGCAGTATAAGTTACACCACTTCATGGTTACGAATTAGGAATAAAGTGATTTGGTATAACGTTCTTTTTCGCACAGCCGAGACTAACTTGTAACCTTTTTTTAAATGTAATTTACTCGTCTTGATTTACCATCTCCGTCTTTGCAAACAAACTATTAAATCACCTTTCAACTTCGTGCCAATTCTTTCATCTTTTCAAATGCTGACGAAGCATTGCAAACCCAACGGTAAACTCATGTAGTTAAAACAGTACGCTCATTTTTTGATTAATGGTATTACATAGTTAAAGCAAACATCAAGGAGATGGTTGTCGGTTCCATAGGTCGAAAAGCGGGACTTACTTGAAGTATGCGGTTACTAATCCGTTATGGTATTTCAATATAAGGATTAAATAATCTAACTACATGCATGGCTGTTATGATGCATTTATAAGTTTCGGTCGTTACGTATTATCAAAGTAAGTTTTATTGTTTTGTTTTATTAAGGTTGTTTTTCTCGTTTAAGTAGGCAACGCAATTTAGTTGATATTTTTAAACATGGTATTCCTAAAATTAACTAGTCAACCTGAAAAATCCTCCTGATTTATTTACGTATCTGCAATTGTTTACTTTAGTAAAGCTTATTAATTGTTTAAAAGTAAGAACTATAGTTGACAAAACAACATGTAACTTTTAACCCTTTTTCCTGTCTGCTTTGACATTTACCATATAAACATGATGAATGAATACTAAAACTGGAAGAATTTGTAGCACTGTCTAGGCTATATTAAACTCGTAGTGGCGAATCCAATCCCGACGATATGCAATTCTAATCAACAGTTTTCTGATTTGCCTAATCGGATGATATCTTACTAACATGCGGTGAGGTATTATTTCTAAAAATGGTTAAAGAAGTTGCATAAGGTCATGAACGATTTTTTTTACAGTACAGAGAGTATGAAAGTCCTCCGCAATAACTTGTAATGGCCTTTAAAATGCGCGCTCTTCAAATAAGCGAAGTTTCTTTATTAAAATTTATAAAAAAAACGTGTTCTCTTAATGATAAAAAGTACCCTAAAAGTACGACGCTGACATTTAACCTCCTTATAATACTAAAATCATTTTAATTAGTCACATTTATCAGTCATACAACTTCAAGGAAATGACGCTCTGTCGTGTAGACAGACGTGGACCGTGAACACAAAATGCAAACATTCCTCACGACTATTGACGCAATGTAGAAACTGCAACGTATGGAAACAAAACTCAAGAGTTAAGCTGTGATGTTGAGTATCCATATTGCACCACTGGAAAGTTCCGACTGGTATGGATCATTCAACCAGCGGTCGCACGGGCGTTATTCGCATTACCAAAAATCCCTTGCGGAATTTCGTGCTGGCTTATGTTAGATTTTACCAACATTCTCCACAGTCCATTTCCTGGTAAAGAAGACGGCGAATTTCGCCATCATATACGGTATGTAATGATTATACACCAGCGCTTGCCTGTACATGGCGTGACACATCAAAAGTAGTTCGTGAGTCCAGTTGCATATTTTCCCTTTGACTAATATCAATGTATTTTAATCTCTTTCATCGTAGATTGAATTTTAACCCTATAGGCTATAGTATATATCATAATCGTTGTGGCTTAAGATGCAAGTTAAACTCGCAGACACGAAAAGGACGTGCAAGAAAGGCAAAACAATGGTGCAAGCTAAAATGAAATCTAGTTTCGGTTTCTATTCTCATAATTAAATATTCAACTAAAATAAATTGCGTGTTTTTCAAACGAAAGAAGGAAAAGCAATTAATTAATAATACAGGCTTTAAAGTTATACATTTGCTTTTATTCCATAGTTTATATGTTGGCTCTAATACACATTAGTACTTTTGACGCATCAATCCCTATTACAGCCAGAGTTCAATATAGGCGTACATGTATTTGATTTGACAGATAAAAATGGCCTATTTTGTATACAGCTTGTAAGTGGTATATTTAAAATAATTAAAACACAAAATATAGCAGGAAGTCTAGAATGGGCAAGGGGAAATATACAATATGGTTAAACTTCATTTCGCGACGCCTATACTACACCAGACGTAGGACAGGACTTCTAGTTACAAAAACGCCCAATTCCAACAGTACCAATACGTTCTTCTAACTTAAACTTACATATCACGTCAAGTTGTTACCAAAGTTTGCGGTATTTTAAACAATTTACACAATAGGCTAAATTAACTTGTGAACTACACTTCTATTCATAATGGAAATTATTAATAATACACATGACACAAGTGAAATTACATACAAAAAATATCACAAGCTGTCACTTAAAAAAATCCAAATTCTTACACGAGGCAGATATTGCGCAAGATAACAATATGGCGTTGTTACAGCCATTAAGTTAACTAAAACTTTTATTCCCAAGTGTATACGAACGGCGAAGTGATTTCAATGTAACAATGTATTAGATTGCAAAGAAGTTGTTAATTAATTCGTATGCGGTAGGCCGGTAGAACTCGCCATCTTCGATAAGATCTTAAAATTCGGTCTTTAACAGGACAGTAACATAACTAAATCGGTTAAGGTCTATGCGACAGAAAACGATTGAAGAAAATATCCAAATTTAAACATCAAGTTAAATACCCACAAATGGGACGGAAACATCATTTAATAAAACCAAGTCTAATTGCTCACGACTTTAATTAAATAAATGGCATTATTTGCATTTAATACAAGCCACGTTACAAAGAGTCTAATGATCGTTTTGGCGATTTCATCCTTGACTGCGAATATTATATCTTGTTATATTCAGGTGTTTCAAATTTGGATTTAAATATATTCAATCCACTTCAAGTTACAAATGAGATTTTTGTACTAAAATGTTTCAAAATTAAAACGAATAATACAATATTCTTAAATTGTTAAATTTACGCAAAACATTTATGTTAAGTTATGTTACTGTTTCTAACGAAATGTCCCAAAATTTAAAATAATTATTAAATATTGCTTTAAATATTAACTTTGCTCAAAATGTTCATTTTAAGTTTACTGGTAACCGCTGATCTTGCAGTATACCCAGAAACGTAAGATTGAAAAACGTTTCTTTGGTGTGAATCGACAAAAACAAAAAAACGCGCTTAGGACAAAAACATTTTTGTCGGACACATGACAAAACGTTTCTTCTGTGAATGCAGCATCGGAATCAAATGTGTGATCGGTTTTGAACCATCATTAACGCTTGGAAGTTGATGTATTGAATATAGTACTAAGTGGTAGGCATAAATCATACAATTAAAATTCGTTAGTACCCAACTATTTAATAATCAACATATACAAATATATATATATATAATAAAAAGTATAAAGAATTCTAAATATTTTTACGAAAATAGTTTAACGCTCAACAAATTCCGCGCACCTGCGCATCCGCTGGGCGCCATCAGTTCACTGACCGACATACGAACTTGCTGACCCGGTGAAAAACTTAATATCCCGCCGAAAGGTGTCGTAGATTTTTGCACAACTCTGACATTTAAAAAAGGCTTTTATCTATGAACGGTCGTGTTGCCGAGAGTTTAAAACCCCCAAGCTCCCAAAGTGCCAAGAAAGGAGATTTTCCCAATTGTTACCCAGCAAAACATTTTAATGACCAAGTTAATCGCCCTATAAAACGCAGAAACAAACAGTTATAAATTCCAAATCACGTTTCGGAACACCTCTGTCTGCAGTGCGCAATGTTATTAATAGGATTGTCAGTTATCACTTCAATTTTAATTTAGACAGTGTTCAAAGCAGAAATCAAAGCATTCCAGTAAGAAAACGCGTAAAATACATGGCCGGCAGCCAATTTCAAATTCAGTTGATTTAAACCACAAGCAGTCGTAATGCTAAACCATGTTTCTGTGCCGTGTTTTTTCTTCATTTGTCATTAAGTATTACTAGGGCAAAAATAAATAGTCTAAAAACTGAACTAAACGGTTAATCCATCTGAAAATGGGTAACTCATTTTTGTTTGGATTGGTTTGTTTGGATGTGCAAATGAAAATGCAGTGAGACGTGACTATAAAAACGATGACATAAGAAATATAAGTACACAACAAGAAAAATATTATAGTTTTATATGAAGCAAGAGACAATGGTGTAATACACTTAGGTCAAGACCTGTGATTCGCTTCAAGAAATCTGTATAAAATTGTTTTTATCATTAATAAAATGAAATCCGAGTACCTATAGTCTAGTAATTTATTCGCTAAATTGAAATACTTAGCGTGACTGTATCTCTATATAAAACCTACTATAAGGGCTCACGCCAGTCACTTAATGACACAAATAGCCAGGCACCTTTCTTTAAATTGAGCACAACATTTTTTCTCAAACATTTTTTAAGTTAGGGATATCCTACAAATAAGAACCTGATAACCTTGGCTGTAAACAACATGTATATATGAGCACCTATCTGTTCAACAAAAAATAGTTAAGATTCACTACGAAGGTCTTCGAGATGTTATGCATTCACCGGAAGCAATTGTGAAGATACAATGTAATCGTAGAAATATCTTTAGCCTGACTGTTCATTTTGAGACTTATTAGGTTTTAAATGTAACTCAAATACATTATCGTTATAGCATACGCAAATTCATAGCAGGTTACCATCATCAACTGATTAATACTATATATAAGCTGATTTGCATTATACGAAACGTCAAAATCACAATATGAAAAAGTTAGAAGCTGGCCATGTGCTTTCCGAGCGGATTATATCTGCCTGCAACTTCTTGTTAACTCAACCAATTCCCTTGTCTGCTAATATTAATCTGATCATCTTGTGCTACGAATGACGTTGACCTGTTTCATCTTTTTATGGCCCAACACGCAAACTTGTCGTATCGAGGATCCAGCTACTCGAAATCAGCACATAACCTATAGCGCCCACTTGTTAAATACGAACAATCGAAATAACCAAATCAGCATCTTTTCATTTGTTTAAAATGGAAAAATGGAGAGTCGAAGAGACTCTGTCGCACAGTGCTTAAGAGAGTTTATTGACCTTTGATCGCTTTAAAATATCGGTCGTGCTTGAAGTCCGCACAGGGGCAAAGGGGGACAAAGGAGGATACAAGGTCTAATTTATCAAAAGTCATGCGTGACACGGGTATGCCGAGAAAACCTATTCATTTGCAGTGGAGTCAATTGACTTTATGTGAAGCAATAAACAATGAAATCTAAAGCAAATAAGCAAAGCAAAGATGTCGGCATTAAGTCTTCTTAGTAAAGCTATAGTTTGTATGCCACAGTGGAGGCTATATATTAAGTAAATTAACCCTACATTAATTCAAACTTGTCTGTTTTTATCCATTAGTCCAGGTTGTGATCACATCAAGGATGGGACGAAGAAGGACTTTTAAAGACTGTTTTCACATATCAATACTTCACACTATACAAATTTAACATTAAATATAATATTAGAATTAAAAACACATAACAGCTGGCTTGGTTTAGACGTTTATTAACAACTCTGCTGACTGGTGTATCGACGCAGTGTTACACTGTTATTAATTCAATAGGGAGGGTATACTGTACCTAACAATAATATAAATGTCACTATACTTGGTAAAGTCATGCACCTCCTACCACTGCCTACATTTGCGCAGATAAAGAAGTTCTACGAATTCCATTCGTATGCGATAATAAATGATGTAATTTCCTTCAGGATAGCTTGGATCAATACAGTTTGTCTTTGTGTATATGACTAGTAGTGTATTCAGTACATAAAAACGTTTTTTACCAATTATATTATTATCTAAGAACACCTTAATTCATTGTTTGCCCAAACAAGAATTCTTAGTTTTCTTTCAGCAACCTTACAGCTATATTAATTCGATTGTAGTCATTTTGGTAAAATGTTCTTGGTATAAATACATCGACCTATGTCAATAACAATACTTAAGGACCATTAGTTAGTGAAAGGAACATCTGTTTCTATTTTTTTACCCAACCGTTATTTACATAGTGATGTAATCAGGATGGTAATAATATTCCTAAGATGCATATAGTCCAATACGGCGGAACTTCGCCGTGATAATAACCCATTTGTATTGGTAATATGTAACGCAGCCTTGACTGTGTATAGGTTATCATTACAAAACAATTATAACAGTCGGCTGTTTGTATCAATGTTTACAAACGGGTAATTAAAACACTAGGAAAGAGTGCTGCGTCTGCAAATAAGTATTGTGGTCAAATGATATACGTGTGCGATACAGCGCAATACCACTGCCGTGCCTGTTCTTTGGTTTGCCATTTCAACTTTTGTCGTCGCCCGTTTTAATTGTACATGTTAACATTTACATATTTACGTTACAATTTGCCTTTAACGAGTTAACTTAATTTGCCATATAGCACTATAAACGATGTAGTCAGTTAAAACTAAACGGCTTTATTTGTTTCAGAAACCCACCATTTTATTTTAAACGTACCAAAATATTTATTTAAAACTGTAAGAAAATCTATTTTATCAGGTGGCTTAGACTCTTTTATTTTTAGTAAGCTTTAAAACAACTCAAACAAATGGTAATTTTTCTGTTTTGCTTTTCGTATTCGTTATATAAATACAGTGTTACTAAAACGGTAAATGGACAGGAGAAATATCATAAAGTTCACGCCCTTATAAACCCACTACTCACATATGTGTACTTTTATTCGCATTAACCACGCAACACCACAGCGATTTAAAACGATACGATAAAATTTGCCAGCACTTCCAGGGCGGTAACTTCCTGCCTCCTGAAGCCCTTAGAGGGCTTTCGGGTTCTCATATATATTAGGATATTAATAGCGTGTTTTTCTTAGGTATTCTTCCACTGGGACAGGATTGCACGTCCTCCCCCGTCACACACGCTATAAAAATCCAATATATTTTAAACCCATAAAATATATATATATAAAATATGTGTGACGTTAGTTTGAAAAAAGGAATTCGTAGAAAAAAAGTTATAAATGTCAACATCAGGGAGGGGTAAGGCTGGTCGGATGGGATTGGGATGACTAGGCCGCGTCTTAATCGGGAGGATGGAGTCGATCGGTGGTGTGCCGCCTGCAAGGTGTAATTGTTCCAGGGGCAGTTAGACACATATAGTCTCACATATACCAGTCCACTTCCTTAAATGGAAAACGAACTAAGAACTTTTATACGACATTCCATTAGTGCAGGTGTGCGAATTTGTTAAACATGGTCGTGGCCAGTCCGACCAACCTTAAAGCAAAAGAAGATGGTGGTTTTATTTTATAAATGGCACTTGCACTTCAAGGAGACGAGGTATCACAGAAACATATGGTCAAAAGTATTTCTTAAAGAAAAATGCCAGTTTCATTGAGGTAAGTTTATAGTTTGTAAGATGATGTTATGAGACTTGTTTAAATGTTCTTACTTTGATCTCTAAACGGTGCTTAGTCACAAAAAAATGACAAACGCTTTCTATTTTCGGCCCGTTGGTCTAGCGGTTAAGTGCGCCGCCTTTCAATCGAAAGGTTGCAGGCGCGAAACTTGTCGCTAGCTAGTCGGATGTGTCCTTGGGCAAGACACTTTAAGGACATTGCCCGAACCCAGCGGATTAATGGGCTCTACCAAATTAAAGGAACTTGTCTTTCATACACAACACACTGCAATAGATCCGGTAACCCGACGATGGGCGCGGGGTGATCCGACGATTGCCCGTGTGTTAACCCCCTTAGTTTTCCCATTCACGGGGATAAATATGAATATCCTCCTCCTCCTCCTACTTGATACTGGCATCGGTATTAGTTGATAATGGTATGATACTGGTAACATTTCCAAAGGTGGAGCTTAGGTTAAATGATAATTTTTAATACGGCTTTTGCATTTTATTTTCCGGAACACTTTCTATTCCACGACGAAATTACCATATAAAAAGTTTGTACTATTTCTATTATAAACGCGACGCCGGTTGGTCTTAAAACAGATAATCGAAAAATATTATTTTCTTTATTTTACAGTTATTATTCATGTTCTAAGAACTAAGTACGAAAATAATAATTTCATTCATTTTTAATTCTCTCCGGTGGTTTTTATAACATTGTAACTTTTACGATTTGTGTTATGTATAGTGAAAGAACTACCTGTTACACTATTTAAAATGCGATGTGACAGGCTACGTTGTATCCATTTTATTTAAAATGCTAAATATTGTGTTGATGTAATGTGTTTATGTGTAGGGAAATCTATCGTTTATTTTTTGCATCAAGCAGTTAATGGTGTTTTGTGTTTTATAGATATTTTGTGTGCCAGAGAGCTGTTGCTGTATGTGTTGGACCGTGAGCCGAAATGTGTTGAATTAGAAACCAGCCTCCATGAAATCACGTGTGTCCTTGTGCAAGTGCAAGACTTTGCCTTAAATTATTAGATAAATAAGTTTTAATAATACTGAATAAATGTCTTATTTTTATATAACACAATAAAAATACTTACGGAAAAATTTTCCTTCCTTTGTTAGTGTTGCCATGGTAAACAGACATTGGAATAGACCAGTATGGAAAGTACGGCAGCTGCACACTCGAGTTTTTTTTACCCCCGCGTCTTTGCACACTTAAGTAATTTCACACACGCTCGCAAGCTAGCGATGTTTAAACATAAACATCGTATAATTTCCAACAAACCTACCTCTGGACCTCTGGTAATTTACTGTCAGCAACGTTTTTGTTACGTAGATAGATACGTTAGCTGACGGACACGAAAAATTGAGGATAGAATGATATGTTTTTTAAAGATTTTCGTAAAACAGTAATGAAAATGAGATTGTGTGCACACTTGAAAGTGTGCACTCTTTAGACGTTTGCACACTGTACACTTAAATATTTGGCGCGTGCACACTCGAGATCTCGTCGAAAATTGACGTACTTTCCATACGGGGGAATAGAGGTAATCTGACTGTTTTCACTGATCTGTGGGACAGCGTGGCAGGACAATGCATAAACTATTCTACTATACTATAATGTGTACCATTACCGGTGGACATGCTACCCTCACACCATTGTTATTGCTAAAGGTTAAACATATTCCTTTATGTTTTAAAAAAGACTTAGGTCAAGATAGTAATGCGTGATTTAAAGAAACACTAAATTTGGTAAATAATTCTGCTATCGGAATATTTCCAAATTGCTTACAGATTTAAACCACAAAGAAAATGGTTTTACCATCATCTGAGAATGTTGGAAGCAAAGAGGTAAAAGTGCCAGCTCATTTTACAGATGTTGGGGCACTTGCCAAGACTTCAAAATCTAAGTTTGAAGTTTTAAAATCTCTCATCAAAGCCGTGGAAGTATCAGACAAGGATACCGTAGACACCGTGTTTAATCTGGTACGTTTGTTTGGGGAGTATCATTTTGTATCAATTAATATACTGTGTGATGTGCTTCAGTAGTTCAGCCTGTACCGGTACTCAGAAAATTCATTATTGGTGGATTGTAAAAAAACTTACTAGAATATATTTGGTTGTCGAAAAACATGGGACAACTAGTATGTCTATTGCCTTTCCAACTAACATATTGCAGAACACCGTTTAGCTAACATGTTTTAAAATAGCTTGTTTTTTATAAATTATTGAGCAGCATCTTTGAGTTATTATTGAGCAGAAAAATATATTAACCTTTTCAATATGGCATGGCTTAGATAAAAACAAATTAAATTGAACTAATAATAGAAAGGGACAGCACTGTTTACCTCTTAAAATAAACCATATGAGGTGGCATAATTGTCTCATATAAAAAATAATTTGTAGTGTAAGGTTAGGTTGTTATTTGCACTTTATTCAGTGTTTTCCTATTTGATCAATGCCAATATCATTATCTTTTCAGTTGGTTGGTGGGGAATTTGATTTGGAAATAAATTTCATAATCCACGATGAGCAGTGTATCTTGTACATGTTGGATGTTATGGAGATATGCTCAGTGCAATGTCAGGTATGTTCAAAGGCCAGTGACATAGGCCTGCTGTCGGTTGACTGGTTCGAAAAAAAAAAAATAAATGATTGCTAATCCGGTAATGATAATATTATATAGGCCTAACTTAAAAAGGGAAAGCAGTTGTTCAAACTGTATTATATTTTGTCATAGTTAATTTTTTTGTGTTATAGATTTATCCATGTTGTACACTCTGTCTATAATTGTTGTCAAATGCAGCTTATGTCAACAGTTTTAAATTTTATAAATCACAAAATTTAAATCTACTAGAATATCTAGGCCTGTATCATATATAATTTAGGGCATGACAAAAAATTCCTTGCGGTCATGTATAATCTGATACACTGACATATACAAAACACTGTCTTTGTGGTTCTAGGCTGAAATATGGAGCACATTCAAAGGAATATGCCGTAAGTCATACCGGAATCTACAGGCTTGTGTTGGAAGTTGGCTTGCTTCAAAAACTACTGTACGTGTTGCATGATGCAAATGAAGTGATATCAGGTGAGAATTATTTTGATCACAATCACAAAATTTGTATTTGTACAATTTTCATGCTGTACTATTAATCTCATAGTTATTCTTTGCTTTTAACATACTGTTGTCATCTGTGCAGAATTGTTGGTGGATATGTTGTGTCTGCTTGCAAGTTACAACATCTCAGTCAAGGAATTGAAGAAACTTTTAAGCTTATTGAGAGCAGAAGGCGATAAATGGGTACATTTAAAAAATAATTTCGTTTCTTGATAAAATCTTAATAAAAAATACATTCTTGAATTTTTTTCTCTAAAGATTGAAGTAATTCAGCCTTTAATTTAACTCGTATGTTTAAAAGTAACACTGCAGTACTGGTAATTGGTATATAAATTTTAAATGTCGGTAAGTCCTAAACTTATTATACCCGAAATATAGAATAATTAAAACATAGTTTTATTATTTTTTAGGTAATCATTATCAGATAGATTTTTCTGGTATGTAACTCATTGTCACTTAAAGACACAGACATCCAACAAATAATTTCATCCAATTAAGATTATTTATGGGGATTCTCATTCTTAAGTATCTTTTCCCATAGCCGGTCCATGCTGTAAAACTGCTTGGAGTGCTCCAAGCAACCACAGAAAGACACGGCCCTGACTGCTTCTTCAGCTTCCCTGGAAGGCACAATGCAGCAATAGCTTTGCCACCACTCAAAGCGTGGCCGTACTCAAATGGCTTCACATTCACCACATGGTTTCGAATGGATCCGCTTAATAGTCTACGATTGGATGTGGACAAGCCGTACTTATATTGGTAAGTTTGATGGTTTGAAATTTATGCTTTCCAATCATAATGCATCGGTTTGTAAGATGTCAAAAACATAAAACGATTGTGTGCATAACATTTGTTTTTGAGAAGTTTCAGAATAATTAGAAAAATATACATTTTATCGGAGATCATACTTATGCTCTTAAAGTGAAGCATTCACTGTTTTTCTCATAGTGAAGTTACACTGAAACCAATAAAAAGTCAAAAAAATGCAAACTTTGCATTTATCAGACATTAAACATTCAACAAATTTTCATACCGATAGTAAACAAAGGTCAATAAAGCCTGTCTAAATTAGTGTTCGTGTCCCAAACTGGGTGAAGGATTAAACAGTATAATTACTTACACTTTGTGATATATGAAAAACTTGGTTAATGTTTAGTTTAGATGAAGTGTGTGTATCTACTATGAGGCCTATTGATTGAAACTGACTCATTAAAAACAATTTAGCGACTGAAAATAAAACAGCAACCATCAAACACACAGTAATTAAAATCAACATATAGCGACTAAACGATTTTAGAAAATGTAACCAACCTTGTCTAAATCAAATTTGTACATAAAGTTTATTTTATGTTGTATATTTACATATAGATATAAATGAAAAAAAAACTTTACTATGTTCAAATTTCATATATATATATATACATATATTATAATGCGAACATAGATAAGATATATATATAAACAATACATTAGTAAACATGATTATAATATTAAACCAATTCCATACAAAAAGTGAACTCCACCTATGTTTAATAACCACAGCAGTCTTATGTAATTAGGTTTATCATGATGTGCACCTGTTGTGGGTGTGGTGTTTGGCAGATGCAATTATAGATTAAATCCATTAATCGTCTTCAGACAATTGCTACTGTACCCAACCTAATCACTGCACATGCATGCTGTAATAATAGCATGACCTTAATTCTTTGGGTTTTTGTGTATAATGTATAATCTCTTCCATAATAAGGCTTACTAACAAATTGTGAAATATTTTTGGAAAAATACAAACATTTTAAAAACAATATTGAAAAAATTTAAACATTTTAAAAACAATATTACAAAATAAATAAAACAAGGGTACCGGTATATATTTAAAAAAACAACATATATATATTTAAAAAAACAACATATAATGTAGTATATATAAAATATCTAAGAATTATGATTTTTAATTAACACAATCTTTGATTTATATTTAACAGATGTGTTTTAATTTTTTTTTAATTTACCCCTTGCATTTTTAAACGTAGTTTTAAAATTATTCATAAATCAGAACCCCACCAACAGTTAATTATAACTAAAATCCACACCGACACCAGGTAATGTGGTTCACAGTAAACTTCTTTCAATACAAGAGAAAGTGCAACCGTTACTGTAAATTTGATGCTACACCAGATAAGAAGGTTATCTGCAGTCTGTTTTAAGGGGAATGCAACCAATGAATATTTAATGCATCGCCACATTGAACTGCTGGTGTCATGGTCTCCTTTTTCTTACTGCACACAAATATAATAAATAATATAAACACCTTTTGGGCATTGTTTGCACTAAGCACTTCAGAATGCTTAGATTAATTAAAATAAGTACCATTAGTCGTTCAAAATTTACAATACAGCAGTTATATAAATATCACAACTATTAAGGATTAACAATAAATAAATAAGCAAATACTATACCGGTACTAGTTTTATGCTTCAAAAATCACATTTTCATTTTTATATATTATATAAATTTTCGATTAAAGTCTTACAATTTTTTTACTCAAAGTTTCAGAAACAGCAAAGGCCTTGGTTACTCCGGTCATTTTGTCGGCAACTGCTTCATAGTCACAGTGCTGAAGAGTAGGGGAAAGGGATTCCAACATTGTCTCAAGTTCGAATTTAAACCAAGAAAGGTCAGTTGTGTGCATTTAAATTTATTTTCTGTTTTCTAAACCGATACATGATTATATTTCGTCAACAAAAGTTTGTGACTGATTTTTCTCAGCACAGGTTAATGGATATTTGTTTTGTGTTTTCTGTTTTGTCACAATGCTTTCAGGTACTTTTCCATCACTCATTTGTTATCTCCTCTGATTTGGTTTCCTGTGTTTACTCTACCAGCACCCTTTCATTAAAACGGCTTAGTTCAAGCTCTAATAATCAAGCCAGCTGCAAAATCCACCTAGATACCTTTTTCTTTACTTTGAATTAAAAGATTTTAAGAAACCAAAAAATAACCATCAGCCTCGTCTGCAAAATAAAATATTTTTTTTAATCTGACTGACATGTTTTTCTTGTTAACAATCAATAGTACTGAAGCAGTAACACATAATTTACTTCAACACAGTGGTACATGGTGACAGTGGTTCACATTTACAATCGATGGAGGTCAAGTGAAATTAAATGTTACGCCAATGGGCAACTCGTATCTCACAGCGAGATGAACTGGTCCATTGGAGGCAGTGATGTGAGTGGAATTTTCATACAGTTTGCTTGTCCAAACAAACTTTATTGACCGTAAATTAGTCTTTTTGCTTGAAGACAGACTTAATAAAATCTATAATCAATGGACTTGTGTGTCAAATTTATTTACATTGTCACCCAGTGAGAATTTGTAATAATTACTGTTAAGGAAAACTTTTTCTACAAAACCTGGTGTTAACGATGTCTTAGATAAAACCAATTTATGGATTGGAGTACTCGTGTTATTTGCATGAGGCTGTCAAGTATATGGTCTGATAAATAAATAGTTTATTCATTTCATGTTTTGTACCTGATCCATCCAGGTGTAGAAAGAATTTAGGTTCAGGTCTGATAAGTTGTATCAGAATCATCGTTTGCGTGTACACTTTTTTGCCACACAAAATTAACATTTTTTTTACTTTAGGGCAAGGGTGTATTTGGACTACTTCTCTTCATATAATTAAAGAAAAAAAAAACTCTTGCGCTTGTAACTAATAATTTGTTTTTTTGATAAGCACTTACACAGAGTGTTAAAATATTACTTACATGCAATCATGATACTGCTCTTTTTATGTCTGTGTCAATTTCACCAATTTAGGAGGTCGGTAAATTGTAAGGCTACTGCATTTAAACATAGATGTGCATTTAATTAATGTTGGCAGATATATAAGACAATCCATAATTTCCAATCCACAGCAATACGACAAATGTTTTCTTGGTTCGGCTGAGACTGGTGATGATGCTCGAGTATTTTGCGGCCAAATTGCCGCCACCTATGTATTCAACGAGGCTCTTAGTCCGTCACAAGCCTATGCACTCTACCAACTTGGCCCAAGTTATAAGGTACAGTCCTATACTTTTCTATTTAATATGTTTTATTTTTTTTATATCATGCAGTTAAAATATATCTTAAGCAAAAAATGTGTGTGAATAATTCTTTGTATTTTGACTTGGGATTGAACTAACCTTTATCATTATTCCTTGATTTATGGTAGTATTCAGTTACCTAGGACCGGTATATTCTGAAGTTTAAAAATTCTGTTCAGCTTTTTACTGAATTTTAAAATAACTTTATTAAAATTGCTTTTTACAACTGTTTTGTTCTTGGTTTTGAAACATATATGCTTTCCTAACCTGCCTTCCTGAGATATGATGGCTAGTGCTTTAACACCTTACAGAACCAGTTTAAATTTTCGACCGAAAGTGACCACTTGCTTGCCAACCATCACCGGAAAGTTTTGTACGAAGATAGCAAGCTTTCTGACTCCCTTGTGCTGGCGTACAACCCGAAATCGACAGACGGTCAACTATGCCTGGAATGTTCCCCGAAATCAAACCGAGATAATTCTAGCGAGGCACAGCGCTGGTTTGTACATAACCCACATGCACTTATGTTGCCGGTAAGTTCCTTTTGTCATTGACATCATTTTTTGTATCGTGGACACTGTTTTCCATGTTCATCGTTTTTACTTGATCCATCCTTAGAAAAATTTGTATAGGCTCTTCATACTTTTCAAAAGCAAATATTTGAATGGAAAACGTTTTAATATTTTTTTAAAAATAACATATTTTTTATAACTTATATTTGTATTATTTTAAAGCATATTACAGCCATTGTCCCAAAGAATGTTAATCCATAACCTTTTCGTTCTACAGGGTGTAAAAGCAGTTGTGACCCATTCGATACACAGCGCCTTGCATTCAGTGGGTGGAGCAGAGGTCCTCTTTCCTCTATTTTCCCAGCTAAACTACAAGCAAAAGGATGGCTCGGTTGATACTTCTGTCTGGTAAGCTTCCATCTGAACTATAATGGAGAAAAATTGACTGAAAATGGTTGGCCCATAAATGATTTTGTTCTTTAGCAAGTATACTTGAGTAAAATGAGATTATCAGGTTAAAACTGAAAACAGCGGGTTTTGTTTTTAATTTTAACCAGTGGTGAACTAAGCTAATGAGTGGACAACAGTCACCCAAAAATCTTAATGTTTACTTCTGAAAAAGCATTTGTGGTTACAAAATTGTAACCATTATAATAAAATACATACATAATAAGCATATAGAAACCATAATTATTGAATCAGGTAAAAACAATGTATAATGAACAACTAACACTGTGATCATGGTGAATAATGTTGTCACCAACAAAAACATCCAAATATTGTTTGTCACGAGTGGTCTCCCATTAACCATAGAAAACAAATTAACTGCACTTTTACAGCATGTGGATGATTGGTTGATTTATATCCTCTTAGATGGAAAGCCAGGCTTAATTTACAGGTCTCGTAAAGTACATTTTTCACAGTTCTACACTTCTTACATTTCTGCTTCAACTGCTACAAGGTTCAGTGAAGACACAACAACAGGTTCTGCACGGCAAGGGTTTTCTCGTTATTGGCACGCTACTTGAGCGCGCCCACAAGGATCACATAACAAGTAAGAAATGGGTGTGACGTGTGATAGGTTGAACACCGTATGTATTTAATTTCCTTGAATAATTTATAATATTTTTTCGCAACTGTTATGCATATGGTTGTTCAGGCGCTTAAAAAAAAGACATTGTAATTAATGTTTATCACTTTTTAAAATAATAAATACATTTATTTGTCTGAAAAGTTTTCTAAACAAAACAGTCATTTTTGACTCCATTTTTTGTACAAAAACAGACATTTTTTAATCCATATTTTGTATAAAAACATTCAATTTTGACTCTATAATTTGTATAAAATCATTCATTTTTGACTCTATTTTTTGTGCAAAAAACATTTATTTTTTAATCCATATTTTGTATAAAAACAATTATTATTGAATCCCTCAATCTAAGGCCACTCAAACCAAATGTTGTGCATTTTTCAGTGGGAGTTCTGGACACGATTATGGCGATGGCCAAGTTTCTGGACCAGTTATCCACCGGCTCTGCATTGATGCGGCAATTCTGTGATTACATCTTGTTCAATCCTGCTCTCTGGATACACACCACACCAGAGGTTTGTCACCTGCTTAAGTGCACTAGGATGTTATTACAAAACTGTGTGAATTGGGATGGTGTTATCCATTTAAGTGAGCCAGGAATTAAATGTTTAAATGCATTCCTGGTACAAGCTGTACTTGTTTAATTTATCTACTATATTATGTGAGCCAGGCGAAAACCATCCACCCAGTATACCGTTTACTGTTGTAATTGATTCGGGATGTTGTCAAATGAGGTATAATGTGAAATATATATTATCTCTTAATCAGCCTTAATTATACAACAATACATATATTTTTAGGAAAAAGGTACAAAACCTTGTAAGGTTTTTTTAAAGTCCCGCTATTACATAAACAAATGGCTGTTTTTACTATTTCTCTGTAGAATGCACTTAACCGAAAGTTTTCTCTGCACCGCTCACAAATGTCTTAATAGTAAATAAATAAATAAATCCAATTTGTACAAACAAGCACGAACCGTAACTAATTCAAAAATAAGAGTTGTTTTAGACCATGTTAGAAAACAAATTGTCAGAATGATTGACTTGTATTTATTGCTCCTGAAAAATATGCTTCCAAAAATCTACTTTTTCGGTTGTAGAAAAGTGAATTGCACACCAAACAAAGTGCATTATTATGTCATATAAGCAAAATTCATACTTAATAAAACTAGATGGTCTCTCAAGAGCATAAGCATAAATTACTGAAGTATAGTGAAAAAAGCAAAGTAACTCATTTCACAGCTATACATTTTATTCTGTAATTCAATTCCATTATCAAGCGCACAATTGCGTGTAATTGAAGTACCTTGCTAAAGCCACTTACTATAAAAACAATAAAAGCTGTTTTAGTACTTTGGCTAGGAGGGTTGTAATTAAAAAGAACAATGTCTATGATTTTTTTCCAGTAAAATGAAAGCTCAACTTTATTTTGACATAAATTTAATCACTCAATCCTTTTTACTTGTTTTATTTGAAAAAAGTATTTTATTTTAAAAAGAATGTATTTTCACCCTCGTAAATTTGAAGTGTTATTCAAATATTAATAATTCCAGTTCTAACAATTTTTCCATGCAGGTCCAAATTGCGTTGTATACTTTCCTCGCCACCGAGTTTGTTTCCTCGCCTACCATCCAGACCAACTTACGCCGAGTCAGCACCGTGTTACTGCTGATTCATGCACTTAAACACTACTACTGGGTTGAGAACCCTCAGCCAAGATCCGGAGTTCTCCCGAAGGGATTAGGTGGGGAATGCCTTCTTTTTAGGAAGTAGAGGCAATTTATGCACTTTAAAACTGTGGAAATATGTAATAAACAATTTAATATTGTAATTACTAATTAACTATCATAACCTTCGGCCCCTTGTCAATATTGTAAGTGAAAGGATGCGTACCACCCATTAAAATGTGTGCAAACTGTAAAATCCTGTTTTTTATGCATTGTAAATATAGCTTTAAAAAATAACAATACCACACTTTCATTTTTCCCACCTTGGTATTCCACTGTTATTGTGGCTAAGTAAGGTTACGTGAGACAGCAACTTATTTATTGTGAATAGAAGTATCGTTTTGACATTACTTTTCCTCACCAGACGGTCCACGGCCAGCGAAAGATGAGATCTTGTCAATACGAGCGTTTATTTTGTTGTTTCTGAAACAACTTGTCACTCGAACGGGCGGCATCTTAGAAGATGAGTTGCAGTCTATACTCGGATACTTGCTTACAATGCACGAGGTTTGTTTACCCCAATTTTCCTCGCAAGGAAATAAGTGCCTATTGTATATCTAAGTGATTGACTCACCAATTAATATCAACAACTATACCTTTCCATCGCCAGATTGAAAAATCGAAAACTTGGCAATGTGTTTTAAACCTATGTCATTCGCAGCCATTTTGATTTCTTAGTTATATAAAGTAACATCTCCATATGCATATGTATTTCGAAAGTTGTGTTACTAAATTACTGTGAATGGACTATAACAGCACCATCCGTTCATCTGCTTTTGCAATTGTACTTAAAAACTCTAGATTTTTGTCACAATATATGAAATAACATGCATTGTTTGAACTTTGAAATAATATTCATCTCTGCTGAGGTTAAGTTGTTTCCATTAATTTACATCACTTAACATCATAAACAATTTGAACTTGTTTCTGGCAATACATAGGACTTATCACAATATCATATAATTGTACCTGATTTTAATTAAAGTAATTTTTAAACAATTGTCTAATTATTTCTTTCTTTTAAATTCAACCGAAATTATGAACAGCCTCAATATATAAACCTTGTAACTTATCCGTGTTATATTTCAAAACCGTCAAGCAAATTTGAGCCTCCCCTTCTTCAGGATGAAAACATTCTTGATGTCCTCCAACTGCTGGTTGCCATGGTAAGCGAGCATGGAGGGACAGTTGCCCCGGTGTTTGATCAACGAAACGGGGTCGTCGCCATCTTCAAGCTCCTCGGGTCGCGCTCGGAAAGCGTGCGAGTCCACGCGCTGAAGCTCCTCGCATATTTTCTGAAGAATCTAAACACCAAGTAAGCGTTCGTCAATATTGCATGGTCAGTTTTGGCGGGCACCAGACTGGCATGGTTATTTTTTGAGGGAACCATACTTGCATGGTTATTTTTTGAGGGAACCATACTTGCATGCTTATTTTTTGAGGGAACCATACTTGCATGCTTATTTTTGGGAGGAACTTATCTATTTGGCAATCAGAAAACTTAGAACTTGTTTGTGATAAAAGAAACTCATATTGCATTAATTTAAATACATAGGCTACACATTTTGGTTGGCAATAGTTCATTGTGATTGTAAGTTTACCACTGGTTACTATGCCTAACAAGCTAAAGTAACACAAACATGTGGATCTATGTTCTAAGTGTTTTAATTTATTTTTCCCAAATTTTTTGTGACTTCTAAATAAAAGTTTCTTCAAATACCATTACATATTTCATCATGTGGACCTATTATAGCCCCTATTTTAATTAAAAGTTTAAAGCAAATTGTTAAGAACAATGCAGGATTGGATTTAGCAGCAAATACCATTAAAGCGAATTGCTTTACGATTATTACAATTTGGTAAACCGCCTTTTAAATAAATAATTACACCACGAGTTGCGGATTATTTCTTTAAATTCAATGGAGTAACTATTGTTTTCGTGTGACATTATGAATCTCTGTATTCTTAGTAGGGATGTGCCAAAACGTCAACTATCCGGACCAGCCGGATTCAGTCTTAAAATCCTGATTTTACCACTTATTGTCTTCGCACAGGCGCAAAACCGAACTGCTAGAGACACAGAGCTTGTTCATGCTGGTGGGCGAGAGATTGCTATTATATTCTGACGAGTTCTCATTGACCACATACAATGCCATGTATGAGGTGCTAGTGGAAGAGCCGTCCACGCAATTGTTGCAAAAATGCCACAGTGAACCCTCAGCCACTACTTTGATCAGCAATCCAGGTGAGATTACGTATTATACAAAAAGGTATCATTGCCAATGGGAATTTCTGGTAATTGCTTAACATCCTGTTAATGTAACAATTTAGTGTGGTTAAACATAGCCTTTTTTATGAAGTTACAGAATATTTGTATATGGACGTTTTACCCCTGGTGAAATGGTTTACACCTGAGATGATATTATTTGTTGTTTCAATATAAAATTCTTTGCTATTGGCATATGACATAGATGATTATTTGGTCTACAATGTGTAAAACCAAGTTTTAAGTAAAGTTGAAATTAGAATAAGAGAAATATGTAACATATTTCAGTTTTGGCCGCTTTATGGACTAGAACGCTTTTAAGAAGTATTCCTGCACTAAGAACAAACACAGTGCATGCTTCTATCACATCGTACATTTCTACAAACTTTTCCCCTAGTCACTTCTTTATAATTCCCTACTTCTTTTATCCATAACGTCCGTTTTTCATGCAGTTATGTTGAAAGTGATCGGCACCATCCTTCGTCAGTGCTCCTCCCCCCACACGATGGAGCTCAAGCTCACATACCTCAACGACCTGCTCCTGCTCTTCCAGATGAGCCGCGACAACCGCCGCATCCTCCTCCAGCAGTCCGTGTGGCAGGACTGGATGCTGGAGCTCGGATACTTAAAGCCGTGCAGCGTGCAGGAGAGGGACTGTCAGGAGCTGATATACAGCATATTCAAAGTGCTGCTCTACCACGCCATCAAACTGGAGTGGGGTGGCTGGAGAGTGTGGGTTGATACGCTGGCAATTGTGCATTCGAAGGTGTGTGAAATTATAAGGATTTTTTTGTTTTGGTTATTTACGTATTAAAGTAAAATTCCAAAACCTTTAAATTAATCTATTTTTGTATATAATTTGGGGTGATGTTTTCCCACCTACATAAGTTAAGCTTAAGAGCCTAATTCGTTAAGTAAGTGATGGTGGTTTTGATTTCATTGACACAACTTATGTTGTTCATTGCCCAGCATTTGTCTTAACAAGCCAAAGTAAAGTCAATGACAACAACGACCTTTCTTTAGTCTCATTTAAAAATCTAGTCCTCTATCAATGATAGTAATAAACATTATTGCTATTTTCCATGTCCACAATAATAGGGTGGTTATAAGTGTGACCTGCTCCTAAGACCCCTACTGTTCATTGTACATCTACAAACCAGCCTCTACCTTAGTCACGCCCTACATATATATCGCTTTTGTTTATGGTCCATTCTAATCTGTTCTGTTTTGTCACTAAGCTTTTGTTCTGCAGGTGTCTTTCCACGCACACAAGGAATACATGGAGCGAATGTATGAGGAGTACAAGAGCTCCGAGATGATGAGCCAGGATCAGGGAGGGATATCTGCGATCACTGGAGTCGGGAGCACAGACACGAATGGTGAGAAACTAAATGGCAACTTGCATGCTATGCTATGTTTAAGTATGAGGTGGTGTTTAAAGATCCATCCATTCACATAGCAGGTGCATCGGAATACCGATGATTGAATGATTATGTGGATAGTTTAAAAGATATTGTGGATGGTTTGAAAGATATTTTGGATGGTTTAAAATATTTAAAGTTTCACAGGTCACGAGGCCTCATTACAGTATTTCTATTCCTAAGTCCTAATTATGGCTTAATGCATCAACTCGTTTATGATATATGGCTAATTAGTGTAATTTAACATAGAAAATACGGTTTCTTTTACTTTCACTTTTCGGTTGCGATCCGTATTTTGATAATGTTTGTTCCAGGACACCTTCCCACATCCCCAGCATCCATTACTGTGGCTTCGAATATGAACGAGATCGAAATCGTGGTGGAAGAACCAACTGGGATCACCACTGATCAAGCGGTGGAAGATAAAGATCAAAGAAGTGAGGATGTTCTGCAGGATGTGGGTGGCGGAAAAGAAGATAGCAATGATCGAAAGGAAGAGGATCAAAATGAACATGATCAGGTTCCTGAAGCGAAAGATGCGGATGTGCAGAGCGATCCAGATGATGCGGAAAAAGTAGATCAGGATCCTGCTCAACAAGCTCAATCTGACGAAGAGAAGGCTTCACAACCTGAGAATGGAACAGATGACCAAGATCAGAAGAACGATGAAGTTACCAAGCAATCTGAAACAGAAGAAGAACAACCAAGTGATGGGGAAGATAAAAGTACTTCGCAACCAGAGTCCTCTACAGAGGACCAGGATGATGCTGAGGATGAAACAGAAGAGAAGACTTCGACAAAAGAAGAGGAAATTAATGATCAAGTTAAAGATGATCCTGAAGAGGAAGAGATTAGTGCTCCAGAGCAAAATAATGAAACAGAAGATAAAAACGAAGTTTCTACATCAGATTCAAATGAAGTTGATGGTCAGGGCGGTAAAAATGATGAAAGTGTAATAAAAGAGGATGATCTTTCTCAAGGTCAGATTGAGACTCTGGAAGCCAAAACTCCCATGGAAGAGACTGATGAAAAGGATGAAGAGTTGAGTCCTCCAGTAGAAGCTGGAGACGCAGTGGGTGATAAGTCTACGGAAGAGCAAAGTCCGGTCGAAAATAATCAAGTAGAAGAGGATAAAGAATCCACAGATCTGCAGCAAAAGGAAGAAGAGCTGCCTGAAACTTCTCAGCTCGATAAATCTATGTTAAACAATGAAAATGGTCCAGCAAAAGATAAACAAGAGGAGTTTGCAGAAGAGCCAGCTCCTTCAACATCAACTCAATCTGGAACGCAGCAAGTTGAGGTGAATAATGAGTGTTGAGCTGTTGACCATAGATACACAAATAGCCCTTTTTTGTCGAAGTTTTATAGTACTAATTTTTACCTGTATGGTAGGCTATTAACTTTTAAAATATTTGATAATTAATTCTTGAAGTTACCTTTGGTTAAAGTATTGGATAAATAGTGCTATGGTCACGACCTTTGCAAACTTTACTCCTCTAACCAGATATTTGCAATTAAGATCCTTAGATCCGAAAAATTAATCAAACATACAAAATCAGATGGACTAGTTAACCCCCCTTTCCACCAGGCTTCAATCACCTCCCCACAGCAACAGTTCAGTCCTGGTCCTCGTACTGTTGTCTTCCGTGTTCCCGAGTTCAACTGGTCCGAAGTTCACCTTCGACTGCTTGATGACCTGTTCTCTTGTTTGGAGGTGGATATCGAGAACTGGAAAAGGTGAATTTTACCACAAAAACTATGAAATATCGAAGTACACAAATAACAACAGTTCACTACTTCAACTGGCAGATTTTTGAAAGTTTTAATTTTTTTGGAAACATATAAAAATGTGATGTTTTTGAAGTTGTTTGAATGAAAATAACATCTACCTGCCATATGTGTGTAGATGTCACCTTTTTAGAAATGCCATTCATCAACCAATATGGTAGCATATAGAATATATATGTTAGTCTATAATAAGAGCAGTTTTTCGCCATTTTGTATTTAAAACTACAATCTTAATTATTTGTTTAAAACAAAACATGGTGCTATTTTAATATCTTAGTACATCACGTTAAACACTCCACACTCCCACCAGTACAAACAAGATGGTGGAACTGGTGAACCACAGCGATAACCTCATCTTGGTGCACAACACCATCCACCTAGTGTCGCAGATGATCGATAACGTGATCCTGGCTTGTGGAGGGATCCTCCCCATCTTATCCTCCGCAACATCCCCTAACGTGAGAACCATTGCTTTAATGATCGTATTGTGATTTTTATGAATCTTTTTTTGCTCTTTTTACCATGAAGTTTTAATGCATATCGTTCTACATTTGGATGTAAACAACTTTAATTGTTTATTTGGCACTATTGGCATACATTTTATTTTCATAAATTAAAACTTTGCACATTCAGATTCAGGATAGGATTACTATAGTTATGTGAGTGGAATAAAAACAGAATCCACAAGGAAATCCTGGTAAAAACATTCACATGAAGGCAATTGAACAAAATTTAAGACATTTCCAAATTGTATTTTAATTTCGAAACAAGTTATAATGCCTTTTTGCTAACACAATCATACCCATGCATTTCTCACCAGACAATTCACATCTGGTATAAGTCAGCCTGCAAAGTGTAGTAGATATTTATTTTATCATTTATTGAAAACATAATTGTCTTTTGTGGCTACATTTTTGTGACTACTTCTAAAAAATTAAGATTAACCATATTTAAAGTGTCACAACTTTTCCGTTTATATTCCAGTATGAGCTGGACTCTGTAGAATCTGGCCACGGCCTCTCAATGGAGTCTGCATGGAGTATTTTGAACCGGTTGGCTGCCTTTACTGATGTGCTGGCATTCGCGACCAACATTAACTTCTCTGAGATCGAAAACGAAAAGAACATGTCAAACGGAGGGATACTTCGCCAATGCTTGCGCACAGGTAAGACAGTGTTCCTTCTGTTTCAGGAATTTACACCAGTGGGGTAATGAATACATACTTCATGTGCAGGTGATTCTTTAATGATTCAAGTCCGTTCATGGGGATACAAATAATTCTCGCACTATTTATACATTATATGTTAATCTTCAATCTTGCCGAATAAAGTGCTAAATTTAAATTTGTAAAGATACTGATTCAATAACTGCTTCTATATAAAGCATGTTTGTGCGCTGTGCGTAATTGCTTGGAACTGAGGTACTTACGAACATCTGCAAGTGTACCATCTACTCCCAGCACCTCAAATGATGCAAGTCGCTCTGATAAGCAGGTAAAAAGAAATTGATCCAATATGATTCTAACCATATGACAAGAGCTAAGATAAAACTTTAATTAAAAGTGTCTGTGAGCGAGATTGGCTTATTTATATCTCGTCTTTTTTGCACAAACTTACACACATTACTCTGTCCATTATTATCCATTGTTTGAAACTACTCTAAAGTCTTTAATTATAGAATTTTGCTGGAAAGATGTTATAGGATGATGATGAAAATTGTTTACTTTCAATTTGTTCCTATTTTTTTCGATTAAACAAGAATTCTTGAAGTACATAAATATTTAGAGACTGTAACAACTGTATTGTGTTGTAACAAAATAGAAGTATAAAAGCAAGGCAAAAACCTTTTTAACAAATCTCTAATTTATGCAAATTTTCTCATTTATGCAAATTTCCCAAAAAATTTCTCCTTATTTGTCCAGAATGCAGAAATTGACAGTTTCCCACATTTTTTAGATCTCTCCCACTACTTCGGAGGATGAAGAAGAGGATGTGGCTGTGTCGGCAACGGAGGCGGCCGGGATCCTCCTCTCTATGATGAGCAATGATGCGACTCCCGTCGTCGATCCACACAAACTGCTGCAGGAGAATGACGTGAACAGACTGAAAGCGTCCATCTACAGGGACTTGGTAAATCTTGCTTAAGTTTGTTTTTATTTATTTTTTGTTTTTGTGTGTTCATTTTTTTATGTGTTTTATTTTTATATGTTTATTTTGTGGTGTGTTTTATTTTTATATGTTTATTTTGTGGTGTGTTTTATTTTGATGTGTTCATTTTGTGATGTGTTTATTTTTATATGTTTATTTTGTGGTGTTTTTAATTTTTTATGTGTTCATTTTGTGATGTAAAAAAATGTAACCACCAAATCAAACCCCCCAGGATGACACCAAGCAATCCCAATTCCTGGCACTCGCCGTTGTATATTTCGTCTCAGTTCTCATGGTCTCAAAATATCGTGATATTTTAGACCCGGAAAGCCACGAGAAACTGAGACAAGCGACTGTGGCGAATCGCAACTCTCCGAAGAAGAAAAAACTTGGTGAGCGATAAATTATTGATTTGTGTGGTTTGTATAGTTTCTGTTATTTTGGTTAGGTTTTTGTGATGAGGTCATTTTTCTCCTAACCTCTTTACACAGTGATTTTAACTAACATGTGCATATATTCATAGACTCAGCATTATGATATGAAGGAATGAAGTAATAATATGAAATGATGATATAAAGGCATAGATTTATTATGATATGAAGCTTAATGTTAATTTTTTTGTCTGTTTTAACTAAAAACTAAACACTTCCATGAGACTAATGTGATAAACGCGTATTGCGCTCGCCCTAAGCATGATTGCTTCCCGAGCTTTGCTCCACGTTGATTGGCCCTGCTTAGAGCCTGTTACCAACTACTGCATTGTGGCGTGTATAGCGTTGTGTGCACATTCAGTGTATAGCGTTAAGTGCATTGTCAGTTTGTGTAAATTAACGTGTATATTATTTTATAGATTCGTAGTTGAAAAAAACCTACACTGAGTACATATTAAGCGTACCATAGGTCACAACAACTAACATGAACTTGGTTTGTATACAAAATAAACCTGTGCCCAACAAAATGGCCACAGGGTGGTAGAGCCCGTACATGAAAACAATAAATCTGGAATTAGTTCTTCAGAAATATTTCTGCTTTAGGCTGTTTAAATAAGAAACTTATCTCCAGATTCCGGTGCCTCCATGCCATCTGCATCCAAAGTCTCCTCGGCTGAAGTGGAAGCGGAGGAAGAGGACATTCCTATGGATACGGTCGTCCTTAGCAACGGTCACCGATCACCGGAGAATGAAAGGAACGAGGAAAAAGAAGATCCTGAAAATAAAGACGGAAATTTAGGTAAAAAGATAATGAAGTTTTTTTTTTAAACAGTAATAGTAAAATAGAAACGGGTGTAATTCCGAAAAAAATTACTTTTGTTATTTAATCACCATGATATACCAATTAAATAAATATAATTTGTGATTTCAAATTAAAAAAAACTTTAAAGTGTGACAAGATAAAAGTTTACCCTGATCCTGTTATGTTTTTTAGAGATACCGCGTCTTCTTGTTTTACTAAACAATTTTATAATTATTTTCACAGAGACCAGTACTGGACCAGTTGAAAGTCCACCCGGTGAGCTAGAGGTTACGTCAACTAATGTGCAGGTAAAGGTTATTTTTTTACTCTTTATTTTTAATGGTTTCTAATTACTAGGACATTTGCACATTAGTAATTCATCATTTTATTTTGTTTTAACAATTAGAGTTGTGCACAAACAAATCAATAAATTTCAAAAAAGAAACTAAAACGTTGTTTAAGCCAAAATTACAGTCATCCAAAGGGCTGCAAGTGAAACATCAAATTAGCTCAAATGATGAATAAAGTAGTATAAATTAACGAAGAAATTTGCATTAAGTTGTTTTAACCCAGTTTATGTAACCCAGTTTAAAAAAAACAATTATATTAAATTAAATAAGTAAATTGCCATGTTTCACTTTCGGCTTTATGCTTTTTGGTGGGTTAAACTTCAATCAGTTGCTCGCTTATTTATTGAACAGCTAAGATTCTTATTAGAAATGCGATATTTCAAATACTCATTTTTTGCTTGTGCACATAGTAATTAGAGGCATGCTGACTGGTGTTTGATTTATCAGTTGGACCACTGGGTGGATTCAAATATTTGCTTTGGTGATGTCATTTTTAAACTATAGATCATACTAACTTTTTTCAACTTTAGTTTGACCCCTTTTTCTTTTGCCCGTAGCAGTATTGTGCCCTTTCATTTTCCAATAGTTCTGTAGCACTGCAAAGTAGATATTCTACTGCAGCTCTATATACTGCTGACTAGAGGTTGTTAAACTTTTAGAAACCTTGTAAAATTTTGGCCACAATAAGGTTGCCTTAGAATTGGAACAAAAAGTTCAATTGACGTTTACTTACTTGTCACTAGAAAGTAGTGTTCTAAACCATAGATATTGTTTATTTTTTTGCGAACAAAGGACATATTACGAAAGTTGACGAAGGGACCCGATCACGATTCCTTCTTCACGCATGAGCGGGTTTCACCTAATGCTTTCCCTGTCCAGGTAGCAATGATACACGTGATAAAATTTGCACAGAATTTTACCACGTAGGAGTGATTAAGCTAACCAAAATAGTCTCATTTGCATGTTGTGGTGTTATGTTCTTTGGCATGTTTTATTATTATTTTAATTTTTGTCAAAAACAGGTTTTCTTTTTTGTCAAAGTAGTCTATGAAAGCATAATTGTTCGAATGTGTAAAAATATCACTTTAGTACAAAACCTAGGCACCCAGATTATTTTTTTGCATTTATATACAAATTACCTTGCACTATCATTTTAATTTGGTAAAAACTTTTAATTTTTAAATTTTCAATTGCTAAATTACATTTAACTTGTTGTACACTTATGGACATTTAAATATATATATATATATATTATATATAGATCAGTATTTTTCACCCGATTTTAAGCTACTGAGTACTTTTTGTATTAAAACATCTTGCAAAACACTAAGCCAATTTATAATCTAATCATCTACGCAAAATATTAGTTGGTAGGCCTAGTACTAATTGCTGTTTAATATTTAATGTCATAAAAAAGCTATTTAGGAAAATAAGCTATTAATTTATTTTCGAAACACATTTTTTTTTGAAAAACGGTTGTGTCCGATCATCCACACAATATGTTCAATTCACCAGGTGACCTCTATACAATCGTCATACCAGTCGTTTGATAGAAGCGTAGTGGTGCAATCGAAAGCCGATGACAAACAAGGTATTTTATTACCTCATAAGAATATATATTTTCCAGTAGGGAGAAAAACAAAGAAACTTGGTACATAATATCACCAAAATGGTACCTACCCTGTTATATGGATTTATTTATTTAGTTGTGCTTTATTTTATGAGTGACTATGATTAAATTATTAAGTTGGATCATCAAGGAATATAATACACTGCTAAAATTAACTTTTAGACAATTTAACTAAAAGAAAAAAAAATTAATATCAAGATAATGGAATAGAAGTACAGTCAAACACCAAAATGTCTAAATATTATGATTTATTACATATGCTCTTTATTTAGTCTGACCGTTTGCTATTTCCAGTTTTTAAGATAGTTTTCGACCATAGTTTATTGTATTTGTTGTTAATTACCTAACCAAAACCAACCAGATGCCGAGACACCATCAACTAGCAACATGGCCGACAAAACCACCATATCAACCACAGTAGCCACAGATATCAGCATGACGAACGGCGACGCAGTGGACCATACTGATCTGCCACAGATCGACGCCACAACCATGAATGTTCAGCAGGACGAAGCTGGTAAGGAAGCTCTGGGTTTCAAAAATGCCGAATTGCTTTCTATTATCAGGTGAAAGGGGGAAAACTAAAAGGGAAAGAGGGAAAAGAAGGAGGGAAGGAGGGAAGGAGGGAAGGAGGGAAACTGCACACTAAAATGAAGATTATAACATTAGAGTTAGTTTTAAACATGGGGTTGGAGTTGGGGTTAGTTCTGGGGCTGAGATTAGTGCTTAGGGCAGGGTTTAAATCAGTTTCCGTAATTTTAGTGAGCAGTTTCCCGTCTTTCCCTCCTTTTAGTGTTGCCCGTTGCAAGGCATTATTTTTTTACCGGGCTAGGTTTTAAACTCCTTATGAGCTCATTACTTTAAACATTTTTTGTGTAGAATTCGTATTTGTATAGGCCACACGAGAAATTGAGACCTGATCTTTTCATTAATTATGGTTTAGATAGCTCGATATTAATTGAAAAAACACAATGCCTTACGTAAAATACAAAATGGGTAAACCATAAAATTTCTTTCCTTGTGCTAAATGAATTTTGGGGCCACGGTTTTGGATTTATTAACACAGGCTGTGCAATAAAATCTCTAAATTTGATAGGGTAAATAAGTAAAACATTATGTCTATTTATTTCTTTACATTAATTGTAGCTTGTCGATGATTGCACAGCAGAACTCCTTATAAACTGTTTGTTATTTGTTCATGTTTATTATAATTACAAGATGTTTGTTATTACTATTGTTTTACCAACGTAATAATGAAGTGGTTGAACCCAGATAAAATGTAGCACCAAAAATTTCAATATTAAAGAGTTTTTTGTCACTTCACTTTTAAACTGTATGGAAATTTTCGAAAGTAGTGTCAGTGAACAATTTTCCAAAGTGTCATCCATCAGGCGATGTGTCTTCTCGGTTGGAACGATCCATGGACCAACTGGCTCCTCTTCTTAGAGATATATTCATCGATTTCTCGAGTTACCTGAGCAAGATACTGACCGGAATT
>CH003388.1:186840-198023 GCA_000149265.1 Ciona savignyi
AGATACTGACCGGCAGTCATGGGCAAGAACTGTTGGTGGAAGGTTGGTTGCGTGTGATTAGAATTCATATTTATGCAATTCTCTACTAAATCTCATTTTAAAACAGACCTGGTTCTCATATCAGTTTAACAATTGTGAAAAGGCGAAATCCCGAAATATATTTTAGTAAAAACCATGTATGATGTCCACTTTTTAATTATTGAAAAATAAAAAAATTAATACGCTTCTAACTGTCTGTAATAAAATGCTCCAAGTAATGTGGTGACTACTGGAAATATGCAATATTCGATATTGTTTTTAGAAATACCACAAGTAACAATCAATGCTCTTAAATAGTGCTAGAAAAAATCTGATAAACTTTTTGTTATTGAAACCAACCCTTGTGATATAACTACCATCTCAGGACTTGTATTTTCCAATGTATTACCAGGCATGGTGTGCATGAAGTCGTACACATCGGTTGTTGAACTGGTGATGCTGTTGTGCTCGCAGGAGTGGCAGAACTCAATACAGAAGAATGCTGGTCTTGCTTTCATCGAGCTTATCAATGAGGGAAGGTAGGATCTGATGAATGTTTGTTTTTATTGCTTGCTTCTGCCAAAACGAATGATAAATAACCTGACACTTTAGATAACAACACAAGTTTTTATTGCAAACTTAATTAAACAGGAGTTTTCATATATTGTGGAGTCTATTATTTTATTCCCAGAAAGAAGTTAGTGACAATTGCTATCTATTATTTTATTCCCAGAAAGAAGTTAGTGACAACCGTTGTTTGAATATTTTTTTAGGGATCCATCTGTGTCTTGACTCCAATGGTAGACACTTGAACAAACTGGCATTATACTGTACTTAAATAAAAGAAACACATGCAATAAAAGTAACAAAATAAAGCCGTAGTGTGTTTGTGGTGTTATCATTCGAATTATTGGCATTTTTTAAATGTGTGTCCAAAAAACGTCAGTTTTAAAAATAAAAAAGACATTTAAATGTTTTCAATGTAAACCAATTAAAATATTACCATGACACAACTACAAATCCATTTGTTTTTGTTGGTACTTTTTCTTTTCATAATGTAAAATCAAATAAAGCCCAGTTCGTGCTTTACCTTTATTTGTTAATCCCTCAAGGTTACTATGCCACGCCATGAAAGATCATGTTGTTAGAGTGGCGAATGAGGCTGATTTCATACTGAGCAAACAGCGTGCTGAGGATGTTAAACGCCATGCTCAGTTTGAGGTAGGTTACAAGACAGATTTAAAAACATCCTTCAATAAAAAAAAATGGAACTCATAAACGTACATTTTACAATATTGCAATCAAGGCGTAAAAAGCTGTGTATCTAAAATGCTGCAAGTATATCTACTAGTAATAGCTATGCGTTTTTAAAACTTAAGTTCATATCTATATTTTGTGTAATACCGACCCCAAACAAATAACGACTGCAGATTTTCAAATCAGCCTGCCACGAAATCGCTTGTTTTACATCTCTAAAAAAACATATTACATTGGGTAATGATCTTGTAACAAATTCACTCTACTCTCAAACTATAGTAGTTTTAGAGTGCATAATGTCAGGAGTAACCTTATACACTCTCATCAGTTCGTACATACGTTTTTCTGTTTATATATTCAGTCATATCTACTAAAAAAAACACTAAAAATCAGCCCATGCTGACCTTTTGATGGCAGGTTCGTTTACACTCGTATCTTTCCCAGTCTTCGAGCGCATTGTTCCTGGCTCAGCAGCGTGAAGAGGAGCGACAATGTGACTCGCTGATCACGGCGGCCAAGCACAGAGACCACGCGCAAGCCCACGCACTTAAAAACCGCATCACCAATATACTCACCAACAAACTGGGTGCTTGGGGCTCTGCTTTTAACAGGTAGAAGTTATTTCTATTACTACATGTTTTCGTCTCTCTACCAAGAATTGTTACTATTTTTAGGTCGGATTTTCGATAACTTGTAGTTAGCTCTTAAGATTGTGTGTAAAATGCTTGTATTAACAGTAAGCAGTCTAAGAACCCATTTAGCACAACTATAAACATTACACTGCAACGACAATAATGTATATCGCAATGGCGGTAACATCTAACGGTTTTAGCGGGAAAGATAACAACGACAGGTAATTATTATAAGCGTTGATCATAATGAATGGTAATCAGTGCACAAATGCAAACGTGCAAAGACAAGACATTGTAACACAATCACCTTTTTTATGACGTCACAGTCGGGCCAGCGAGTTTTGGAAGCTAGACTCCTGGGAAGACGACACTAGACGTCGCAGGAGATTCGTGAGGAACCCGTACGGCAGTTCTCACCCGAAAGCAACGCTCATGTCCAGAGCCGAACTAAGTAAGTTGTGTGTTTTCATCAAACCAGCTATTAAATGCTGTGTTTCTTGGGTATCTCTAAACAAAACGGACATTTTTATGAATAATGGACTGGTAATATTTTAAACATTTTTTTGCTGAAATATTGGATTATAGAGATACCGCTGACACTTAAAACTAGAAAATACAATGATGTCGCCTTGCAACAACATTTTAAACACATTTAAATAATATAATAAATACGTATTGACAGTGAATATATTTTTTATAAGTTAGTGATATTTATAATTGAGGCATTTAATTCCTAAAATGAGAAAAGTGAAAACTCCTTTTATAATTTTACCATCAACTGAGCGGAATTCACGTTTTCTCATCGCCCAACTGCTCTCCCTCCCAGACGCTGCACACGAGGCAGGAACCGCAGGTTCGCTGCCGAGGTCGCCGTCCAACTACAGCACTCACGGAGCCGAGCAACTTGCCGCCAACGAAGATGACGTCATCGCTGCTGATGACGTAGACCAGGAGGAATTGCAAGGTGGGAATATTATGAAAAATACTTTAAAACTATAGAATGTTGGAAAAATGACAATACTCTTGTATACAAACGGAAGTGACGCCTGAAAAGTCAGTTCGGCAGGAATACCAGTAGTAATATTTACAATTAAAATAAAAGATTTTTATGGTGAGTATAACTCCTCATATCCGCAAGCAGGTCCAGTGTCGTTCAGCACAGAGGCGGACCTGATAGCACCAGGTGTGTGTCTGCATGGAACATTCTCGATCACCCCGGACGAATTCTACTTTGAAGTCCTCGAGCATCACGAGTCGTTCGCCAAAGCCGACCCGAAGGTCAGTGAGAAATGCCTTGTATTTCGCTGTGAACCTCGCTTTCCACGACGGCTAATCGATTTTTGCCGCGATTTAATAACCCGGCTTTAAAAACTGCCACCCTGCTTGACGGTTTAATCCAAAGGTCATGGCCTTTATACCACTGTCCGTTCTCTTTCGCTCCCTAAAAAACGAAAGTGTTTACTGTGATAAAGCTATCCATATCCAGTGTTTAAATGCGACTTTTATTCACGCTTGTCTTAAATTTGTTAAAAAGCGTTGAAACCTGTTATGCCAATTCATATTCGTTGATGATTCTGTCTGCAATTCTATGGGGTAGCGCGTCTGGTTTTGTAACTGCTTTCCAGTTTTTAAAAAGTAAATTTCGGTCCGACAAGTACAGTGCATAATTTTCCACTTTTATATGAAGTCAAAAAAGGAGATAAGAAAATCGGAAAACTTTGTTTGTGAACAACTTCGTAATTTATCCCAAGTTTATAAGATTGCCCGTTTCTTCTTTAACATAACGATGATAGCGATTTTCTGATATTATTTCGTTCTCAACACACTTAAGAAATCAAATGGCCGGCATTAGAAAACAAAAGCAATGCTACGACACGTTTTAATTAGACATCTTATACCATAGTGTATGATGCTTGTGTTTGTCAAGCGGTTGTAAAAACGCAGGGATTGGTATAACACGGGCATTTTGCAAAATAACGTTTCTCTGCAGCACAGTCGGTTACTATTGGGCGCTTTGTATACCATGTGGAATCTTTTCCATCGGGGGTAGAAATAAATGTCTGATTGTGAATATTTTTTACCGTACCAAGCTTCCAACCTATGCAGGGCTCGAAAATGAGACCATTTTTATAGAAAAATTGGTATAGGTACGTGAACATTTATAACACAACCGTACCGGATTGTAAACATTTGCACGACAAAAGTTCGTTTTTCCCCTTACGACATTGCCGGGTTGAAACAGTGCGTCTCGTTTTTTCACGTGTTACAAGGCGGTGCCGATATTTCTGTTAATGGCGACATATTTTGTCCAAATTAAGAATCCTTTAAAACTGTCCAATTTGTTATCAATAATTTCCCCGCTTCAGTGGAAACGTCCGTTGATTGCTTAATCAGACACTTAATCTGTCTCCCCTCGTAAATCTCGCTTTCCGTACGGACCAATCGACGTTACGTCAGGTTTTAATAACCCGGCTTAAAAAACTGCCATTTCTATCCGACGTTTTAATCCAAAGGGCTTGCCCCTTGAACCCGAGATTTCTCGCCGCAGTAATTATGATCGATAATGACGTAATAATCAGCTATTGTATTGATTTTACTCGAATTGAAATATCCCTTTAAAAAACCTTGAATTTTTCTTTGCTGTTTTTCGGTCAATTTGATTATTAAATTTCGAACATTTTAAATGTGAAGGTACCACTTTGACTTCATGCTGTATATATACAAATCGATCGCTAATACAATTATCTTAGACTGTTCTGTGATAACCTACCTTACGCTGCTAATTATTTTAAAATAACACCAAAAAAGCGCACGAAATAGCCTTAGCGCCCGTATAATAAAGCCGACGTGTAAGAACATTGTACAATTTGTTTTGATTGATCACTCTCTTGGTGTTAATAGTGATTTTTCGTGGCGACATACGGCAACCACATTTAAGCTCACCTACGCGTTGCTTATTAATTACACGCTGCATCGGTTCCAATTAACGGAAACAAAATACAGGATTCAAGTTGGAACTATTGGAAAATTAACTACAGGGTGTGTGAAAATCCGTTGTAAACCCTATGTCCCGTGATTGTGGGTTTAAGACCAAGTTTAACGTGGTTGATGATTTCTTAGTTTAAAACTGGAAAATCCGGGATCGTTTTTGCATTACTTCTAGAAAAGACTTGTAATGAACACTTTTGTTAGGGCTTCCAGTTGCTATATTGATTTAAAGTTGCAACATATCGTCATTGACTTAGGTTTATACGGTTGCTGCCCATCCCTGTTTGAACGACGCAGTTTTTGATTTGATTTTTTATTATTGTCTTCAAGAAACGAACACAGTAACATTGTCACAGTAGGTGTCATACAGCAGTCAGTACGAAACAGTGGAACTATTCTTTTTTCGTTTGTTACATCACACTCCACGGTGTGACGACATTCGCTCGCTGTACTTAACTACCTTAAACGTGGTCAGAAATCTTAGTACCGCATATTAAAATAAACAAAATCGAACTTTACGTAAAACAACGCTATTAAATATCGTTTTCAAGGTGTTTCTTGATATTTTTCTTTGCACTTTTTTGTTTTTCTGCGGAAACCCAAAATGTCTTCATAAATGGTTGAAACTCTTGCTGTTCGTGATGATTTCTCGGGCCAGGCACCAGACCTGTCTGGCGGCCACATCTAACGAGCTCGGACTGTAAGAAGCGAACAGATCAACGCCAGGCAGAAAGAAATGCGGCAATCTCCGGCACCTTAGACAAGATACCAGTTGTAGTAGCGTTCCCTGTGAAAACTACCATTTTATAACTGTTTAAAGGGGCATAAAATGTAAAAAGGAGCATAAAGCACGGGTATAAAACCGAAGCATAAAAACTTTCAGGTACTCATGTCGATTTTGAACATTTATTGCAGTTGGCTTTCTTTTAATAGTGACAACCTAGCTTCGACCTAATTAACTTGTTTATTTATAACGTTTAAAAAACTTCTCACCTGTATTCTATCTCCGACTGCATCATTGGTCCATTCCTCGTCACGTGGGTGCTTCTCACTTTCGTACAGCAGCAAAGTTTTCATGTGGTAGTTGGTCAGGGGACTTCCCGTGAAATCCAAGTGCCTAGGAATTTGCGATCGAATTTAATTAAATGTTAAAGTCATCCTACAAGAATCCTTGTTAACCCGAAAGGGAATAATTGACTGTTCAGTGGCGTCTTGATGCTAATTGCATTCGCCAAGGTAAACCAAGGCAATGACTGTTTGATAAGTAAATACTGGAAAATTAATACAATCAAGTTCAAAACTAACGACACAGCCGTACGTATAGACTGTGTATTATTTTTTTAAATAAATCTTTTTTTAACCTTTTTTGTAATCAAACAGCTATTTCCGTGACAAGTTTTTTTGCAAATTCGTTTGTTGCTTTGTGCATAGTTTAAAAAAAAATTTATTTCAATGTACCTGTCCCTGAGCGTCTTGAGTATGGACAAGCTCTTTCGTCTTCCTCCTCCACCAACTAGTTTATCTTCGGCGTTTGCAAATGACATCACCCACGCGTCGCTTTCCGCAGTGCTGCACAAGCGAAAAGTTTATTCGTTGAAATTAGCATTTTGTCATATATTACTGTAAACTTCTGCTCACGCCATTTTGACCATTTCAACGACTAATATGCTAATAACAGGCAATCAAATTATATTTTCACGATATTTTGTGAAGTAATCGGTTCATTTTTTAATCTCAATCGTTTACTTTTTTCAATATTTGTTTCATAATGGCAACGAATAATCAGTATAAACCGGTCAGTACCTGTTCTTGCCGGTTCCAGCTGGCGTGTCTTTCGAAAGAAGGTTGAACCCTTCAGCTTTAACTTCAGCCACCTTGCTAGGATTGGGCCACGATGATCGAAGTTCGGGCCAATGTGCCGCGCTTCGTGGCCAAATTCCTCCGCATTTAAACGCGGGCGTTACTCGCACCTATCGGGAACAAAAACGAGATGTTTACTACTCAAAATTGTTATAACCATTGTGTGTAGTGTATGTAGCTTGATTAAAAATAGGACCTTAAGCTTTTACGTTATATGCATTTTTCGTCATAATCCACTTACGACAATGTTATCTCTCATGATAATGCGGACTTCAGTGGTGTCTTGCGCCAGTTTTACGACATCACGGTAGTTCGACTTTTCGATCGCTTGCGCCACTAACATCTGGAATCTTGATCGCACTTTGCGAGCCGAGAGATAGCTGGGGAATCACCGATTACTCATTTGCATGTTGAAATTGCGTTCAAACCAATTGATAATGCATCAAATTTACTTTGATGTGTGTTTTCCACGTATTATTCGTCGTTCCTGGTTTAATTCCAAAAACATGGTTATGTTAATTTCCACAAAAATTATTTCGTTAAATTCTTGTTTTCGAAATGCTTTTGGTTACGTAATGCCTTCCGTTAAGTGAACAGCAGTTTTATAAAAAATGAATTAACTATATAAAACCAACCACCCACATGGAATGCCTTGTGCCGCCATAACCAGAAAATCTAAACAGTGGAGCCATTGGCGTAGTTTGTCGCATAAAGCAGAATCTTATAAGCTGCCACGGTCATCAATTTGTACCCTTTACTCTACGCCTGTGTCGCGTTGGATTTTATCCCACCCCCGCGCATCTAAGATTAGCTTAATATTTTCTCGTAGATCGCTTTAGTCCAAGTTCCTTCTATCACTATTGTCAATCGAATTCAAACCAACCAATCGTACCCGGATGCTGTGATAAACTCCACCCACAACGACATGCTACGTTTCCGTCCATCGCTCAGCTTCAAAACTGCGCACCCGGGGATCGAACCGTCGTCCACGAAATTGAAGACACCCATTTGGTTCAGAAACAACACAACCTCGAATTCATTGGGCGAGCTTACACGTAGTCCGTCTAACCGCCCGTCCGCTTCATTAAGTGAGCTGAAAAGTTCAGGAACTGTGTTACAAACTTTTCAAAGTTATGTAGATACGTCGCCAGAGTTTGGATTTAAGGACAGGCGTTAAAACAGCCGTTAATGCCATCAAAATAAATAGGGCTCACTGCACGCCTACCTTTTATACAGAATATCAAAGTAAAACGAATCAAATAATGGCTTGATTGGAAGTCTAAGCGTAAAGAACAGTAAGCGGTACCCGACCGATTTTCCAAAAAAAATTAAGTTTATGACATTAAAACACATTAATAATACTATAGTTTGTGACAACGTTAGGTATAAATATGCAGCTTAGTAAAAAAAGAAGAGCTAGAGGCATATTCATTAATTTATTGGAGACCATAGTGAAATAGCGTATAGGATGCATACAGTCGAGTGCTTGCTTACACGAAAGGTCGAAGAAGACTTAACCTAAACGGGGAACTAGCACTTTTATTACGCATCATATACCAACCCCTAACAGTGCCTTCACAGTCCAATCTACGGAATTTCTACCTTCCCACCACTGTACAGTGCACACCCACCTTATAAATCGTGGTTCCTGCATCTCCACTTCCTTCAATATACACGCCACAATCTTGGCCACCTCGCGCACAGTTTGCGTCACCCCGACTTTCCGAGGCAGGGTCTGCTCGTTGTAGAACTTGTTCACGTGAAAGGCGAGTGTTGCCTGCGATTCCAGCATTTTGTACTTGCTCTCCGATTCCGTATTAGATATTTTTTTTTGGAAACACTCTGCACCTGAAATTAGTAATCTGGAAAACGACGAATAAATCATGTCTGGTTGATTATCAAGTCAACATATATCAACAACTGCGAGGCCTCGCCATTTTCTGTGCGGATTTACGCCATTTTCCATATGTCTCTCTCTATCTATCAAAATACACTATACTTATATTTGACTTTTGCCATGTGCCCAAATATAATACCATATAAAAAAAATTACCAAAAAAACTAGAAATATTAAGAGCCATCTAAATATCGACAAAATTCAGATTTCTAAATCCCAACTAATACACGCGAACGCACATTTTTATCTTCGTGGTCGCCGAGTCGCTTAAATAATTTATTCCACCCCGGTAAACTATAATTTACCATGTCTGCCCGCATTGCAGCCTTACGCACGGAATCCAATTAATAATATCTACGCTTTGCTAATAGGTCGTTTTCTGCATGGGTAAAACGTGCCATAATTCAATTTTAATGAAACCTCATTCCAAGAGCTGCGGTTGGTCGCCTATTCACCTGCTCCACATTAATATATAATAATATACCGTTCGTCTACTACACCATTAACTCTCATGTTGTGTGAGGTTCTTGCTATTCGTAGCCTGTGCAAACCCGTAATCAAAAGCTTTGTTTGCTGGCTAACTGCTGTTTCAAACACTCTTGCCAGAACATTAAATCACCAAAGTGATCGAACGACCAAAAAACCTTCCAATATTCCCTGCTGTCTATGATGTAACAATACTTTTTCTTGTCTCTATGACGTAACGACGCCGTCTATTCCCACGGGATAAACACAGGCTGAACGTCGGCCAGTGCATTCGGAAATTAATTCCCGCGGATCTTCCTTTTCTCTCGGACGCCGTCGAACACCATATTTAATCCTGATCTGATTACCAGTAATATGGATTCGGCGAGATTACGTCGCTCAAACAGACGGTATTACTCGGGGATCGAGTTTTCTCGAATTCCCTTAAAATACCGGCCAACTTTACCCACCAGTTTTTGCGCAGCTTGCTTTGTTTCGGCGCTGCGAAGATGAAAGGCAAGCGCGCCGACGCAACGGGCACCTCGTACAGCGATAGATAAAAAGCAGACAACTTTTAGCCGAGCAAAGAAATCGAACTTTTCGCTATTTTCGATTCTCCAGTCAAAAGTGGCTTTCGAGATCGAAATGATACGTTCTCCATTTTTCGCACAGTGGCAAGACTCTTTATGTGTATTCGCAAATTAAATATAGTGATTTTTTTTAGACGCGCCGCAATAACCTGATTTAAATTCGTTATAGAGTTTAACTTCGGCAATAAACCGTTCACGCATTACACGAAGTATTACCTAAAGCTTTTATTTCGTTGAATCATTTATATGCGCAGAAATTTACAAGCCAAATCGATTGCGAAATGGGATCTTATAATGGTCGGGCTATGCTGAAAGACCTTTCTCGAAACATTCGGAAATCGCGAAATACTAGACTCCCGAAAAGTGACCAGTATTAAAAAGGCTTAAAATTGGACAATGCCTACCGCCATTGTGCTAGGGCCTCGGGTTTTTATTGTCGATTGATTTACGACCGCATCAATATTTCATGCGACACGATAAATAATGAATGCTGTTTCCATAAGATCGCCGGCGTGATTGAAATGGTTTGGCTCAACACGTGGAAATTCGCTGCACGCGAAAGGTGGAGCAATTTAAATGGATTATGATTCTTATAACGGTTGGCGCAAAGGCAGAAAACGTGTTTTTTTAACTTTCACCTTTTAGTTAACCGATTCGATGGATCATTTTCAAAATGCAAAAACGACCCCGAAACGAAAAAGGTTTTCGTGCATTTAGTTATGTCTTTAATAACCCTGTAAAACAACCCATGAAAAAATCGCATTTTCTAACATTATCAATTCGTCACGCATGGTATTATGACGTAATAATTACCTTGTTATGCGGCGAATACTGCTTAACGAGTAGTTCGTTATGACATAACAAGCCATATGCTCGATTACAATAATCCGTCATTATGCGACTATCGACCCACCCCCGACTGAGTGCCACCGTGACGCAATAATATGAATTATGACGCATTAATGCATGTTATGACGCTCGTATAGGCGTATAATCAATCTGCCAATCATTTCACAGGTGCTGCTGTACATCGATGGTATCCATGGAAAATGGCTGTTTCAAGAAGTACGCGCTGTCTTTTCACGAAGATACTTGCTCAACAACACAGCACTTGAAATTTTCCTTGCTAACAGAAGTAAGTGCCTTGCTTAACTTACTCAAAATTAAATGTCCCTACTCAGTGCACTCTACATTTTCCAATCAAAGCAAAAAAGCCTCTTCGTATCACAATCAATTTCAATTATTCCCATGAATCCACGCTTTGTATGATTCTGTAACACCCTATCAATTCATACGACATGTCACTTAATCCTACATTACTTTGCCCAGCTTGTATTATGTTCAATTACCCCGATGCTGACGTGATGAAGAAAGTGGTCAACTACCTACCGAGGGTTGGTATCGGTACCGGCTGTGGACTTCCCCAGGCCAGGTAATGGACAGTGTGAGCCTACATAGGTCGGCACCAATTGCAAG
>CH003388.1:198123-210530 GCA_000149265.1 Ciona savignyi
ACAGTGTGAGCCCGCATAAGTCAGCACCAATTGCAAGCTGTGAAACTGACTCTGTCCGAGCCTTTACCTAAATTTGTTTCTTTGATTGGAATTTGTCCATTACAGAATCATTATGAGAGTTAAGACAGCATTTCACTAATCATAACCTGTATCACTAAGACTAAATATCTAAAACTGTTTAATGGTACAATTTTTTTTTTCATATTTGCAGATTTCATAATGTCATTATATTCATTTTTATAAAGAGTTCATTATATATTCAATTTATAGGTTGTATGTTGACCAAAACGAAACGGTTGGTCGCAATCCTGACACACCCAACTTTACATCTGTTGTATAACACGTACTATCAGCAATTCAGCACAATACATGCAGTTGTTCAGAGAGCGATTTTGTTATTAAGAAATACAATGTGTCATCATTTATTGCAATGGTTTATTTTCCAGGCGGATTTCACTGGCGAGTCCACGGCAATTGTTAAAGTCGTCCAATATGACCGAGAGGTGGCAGAGACGCGAGGTGTCCAACTTCGAATACATCATGTTTCTAAATACAATATCAGGTGAACTAGTTTTACTTTTTTATCTTCTGTGGTTATTGATCGGTATGGCAAAGATAAGATATTTTTCTCACACGCTTGTATTGCTTTAACAAATATATTACAGGACAAATGTATTGCATCTTTATTATAAAACTATAGAACATAAGGGCCACAATGCCTAGTCTTATGAGAAGTGCAGCACACACAATACAATCAATGGTTTCGCCAACAGAAATTTCATAAAAACGGAAGTGTCTCTTTTACCATGCATATATTTATACATTACAATTCAATAAATATAATTATTTTTTAGACATTTTCTGTGGTCATTCCTGTTTGAGTAGTGTTATAAGTAGAAATTAACTCTGGTCGATACAAATTGGATTTTGACAAAAGAAAGCTGTTAAATTATAGCAGCCAGTAGGTTTTGTGGTATCATATAAATTATGTAATATTACATGAAGTCAATTAGTCCATTTATGCTGACGATCCTTGCGTAACTAATGTAAAGTTTTTAATTACAACATGCTATACAGTCATTATCAGTGTTCTTTAACAATATTTTAAAATCCCACTTTATGAAATATAAAGCTATATAATGTTATGCAAGGAACGCTTTGAAAATAGCGAATTCTTTCTTTTTCTGCTGTTCAACCTTGCTTTCTTCATCTGTCTTTGTTACTTCCAGGTCGTACATTCAACGATTTGAACCAGTACCCAGTGTTCCCATGGGTGATTTCCAACTATGACTGCGAAGACTTGGACTTGTCGCTACCAAGCAACTTCCGTGATCTGAGCAAGGTTTGATTTTTGGTGTTTTGTGTTTTTTTGGTGTCATAAGTATTTCAACGCTTATTGGGAGTGTTTTGTAATGATATTGTCTAATAAATATTTTGTAAACTCTTTTCATAATCAGTCTGACCGGTTAGTCTGGCAGTAAGTGCGAAACTGGTCGCTAGCTAGTCGGTTGTGTCCTTGGGCAAGGCACTTTACGGACATTGCCTGAACCCAGCGGATTGATGGGTTCTACCAAATTGAAGGAACGTGTCTATCATATACAACACACTGAAATAGCTCCGGTAACCCAACGGTGGGCGCGAGGTGATCAGACGATTGCTTGTGTGTTAATCCCCTTGGTTTTTCCCACTCAAGAGGATAAATATGAATATCCTATCCTATCCTATCCTATCCTATAATACTAGTGCTTTACAAATATACTTTCCTTTTCCGATCTCGTGATGTGGTTTGTTTTGTTTGTTGCTTTTTAATACTGAAACAAATTAAAGAACTAAAACCAAACTATATTCAAATATGTTTTAAACCATTTCGTGTCAACAAACGAATTCCCCATTGGTTATAATCTACTTCAAATTTACATGATTTAAATTAACAACTGAAAATCCTTTTTTTATTTAAACCAAACTTTTTAAAACATTTAAAAACTACAAACCAACATAAACATGATTATGATGTTATAATGTTTCCAGCCGATTGGAGCACTTAATCCGAAACGATCCAACTACTTTGCATCGCGGTACGAGAGTTGGGATGACCCAACTATACCCAAGTTTCACTACGGAACGCATTATTCCAACGCTGCGTTCACACTCGGATGGCTTGTTAGAGTGGTACGTCTCCATTTTCTCTTCGTTTTTGTTATCTACCATATTTTCTGACTTTATGTTTGTTCTATATATATGGTCATGTTTTTGGCATAAATTCAATTTGATAAAACAAATAAAGTGACAAATAATAAAATATCAATATGGACCAAAAATTTAAATGGACATTTGCTGATGTTTAATCAAGTGATATGTTTATCACCTGAATTTATTAACTATCTCTTATTTAAAGTAAACATCTATTACAACAAAATGCATTACTGAATTTTTATTCATGCTGTTTTTTAAGTATTCATACTTAAATTTTCAGTCCTTAATTGTAAATTTAAGTATGAAAAAGAAACACATTTTTTTACCAAAAATTCTGATACTTTTGGATAAGTTGCTTTTGTTATTAAGTTAAGATTATTTTTTGTTAAGTTTCCTATAGACCAGGTCCGGACTGTATCTAACCATACTGTAATTAAGATATTGAATACTATCCCTGTAAAAATCCGGCCCACCAAGGACTTTATTTTCCCACATCTGGCCCGCTGACTAGAGAAATTGCCCACCCATGCTATAGACTGTAATGTTGGTTGATCTTGCTAAGTTACTTTTTGCAAACCACCCATTGCTGAACTTTCAACTCTCATAAACCCAGGAACCCTTCACAAGCATGTTCTTGAACCTGCAAGGTGGTAAGTTTGACCACGCCGACCGCACCTTCCATTCTGTGCAACAATCGTGGAAGAATTGCCAACGAGATTCTCATGACGTCAAGGTGAAAAAAAATATTTTGAAGATTACCATTTTAATGTAAACAGTACTATACAATTTCATAATCTGGATTGAGTCGTACTGTTCTATATATATTTATACATTTTTGGTTGTTAAGATATTTATACATTTTTGGTTGTTAAGTGCTTTAAATTTAGCTACCCAACAAATTTAAAATGTAATGTTCTTTTGAAAAAACACAAGCTTTTGTAGTTGACACATGTTTTGAGCGGAAAATGGACAAAAAATAACTTTTTCACGACCAGTACGCTTGTTGTTATCTTTTTCGCCACGAACCAATTCCAACAACCAACCACATGTGGTGAACCCATCATTCTATCTCAATATTCACAGGAACTAATTCCCGAGTTCTACTACTTGCCTGAGATGTTTGTCAACAGCAACAAATACAATCTGGGCAAGACCAGCGATGGTGAGACATTGAATGACGTCAAACTGCCCAAGTGGGCCAAGTCTGCCGACGACTTTGTTCGGATAAATAGAATGGTGAGCATTGATTTTTGTCAAAACAGTTTTACCATAAAAGTGGACAGCAAACTTAATGGCGGCAAGATGTATTTTTTTGGCTTAGCAGCATAAAATAAAAGTAGTATTTCCGGAATGTTCCACTGCTTATTTTTACAAACTGAGTTTTATGTTTTTATACAACATCATCCAGCATGAATTTGTTTTGAGTTATCAGTGTTGCACAATTTTGTTTTAAGCATAATAGGATATTGTAAACATGAAGTCAAAATTTCGTTTTTTTCAATTGCTTTTAAGTTAAACATTCTTAAATGTCTCCACATAAAACTTTGTTCTTTACTACAAACAAACTCAACTAAAAAACAAAACAAATTCCCTCAACATTAAATCCCAGGCATTGGAATCGGAGATCGTGTCGTGTCAGATTCATCAATGGATCGACCTCATATTTGGCTTCAAGCAACGAGGTCCGGAAGCGGTGAGAGCAACCAATGTCTTCTACTACCTCACTTATGAGGGAAGCGTGGATCTCAACAAAATCACGGTGGGTTTGGGATAATGCTGTTTAGGATAGGATAGGATAGGATATTCATGTTTATCCCCGTGAAATCACACGAGCAATCGTTGTTTAAACTGTGTGGTATGAAGGTTTCAACACACCATGTCTAAAATGTCTATCGACGGCACTTACTGAATGTATTTATATCGGTTTGGTGGTTTTTAATGGGCCATCCAAATGTCATATAACAGTAGAGTTGACTGAAAAATTAAGTAGTGACTGAACAAAAATGTTATGAAAAACGTCAATGTTGTCAGTAAACTTCATTATTCTGAACCGCTGTTCTTTTGTGGGTACATCAGGAATCAAACCCACTATCGTTTCAATTTCAAATCTACTACACTTCACGAATGTCTGTTACCTGTGCAAAGTTTACATAACCAGACACATATATTGTGACTATATGGTATTACATTCTCCATGTATTCTTGTGGCCAGCTACTTCTTAGTTAACAGTCGTTGTTTTGGTAAACTTCTACCGTCATCATTTCACTCTGCATCGACCATATCTTCCACAATACCACCAAATATAATTGGAGGATATAAACTGTGTTTTTTATATCCTGATACTGTAATTTTCAAAATGATCCTGTTGGTCCACCAGCGCAAGTCACATCGTTTTCAAACTGTGCAATCCCTTAAACTCTTATTAACTCGATTATCGAAATTGCAGGACCCAGTTGAGAGATCAGGCTTGCGTGACCAGATCAAGAACTTCGGACAGACTCCCTCCCAACTGCAGATGGTTCCCCACCCACCCAGGAGCTCGGCTATGCATATTGTGAGTTCATCGTAGAAGCATCTAGAATAACATTAATATGTCACTGAATATCATATATGTATAGTATGAATAAGTTAATTGTTTAATGCAAGTACAGTTTACACAACATTAGTAAGGGCGAAATGTAAGCCAAGAAATGTTTATACTAAGTGACTATGTGCTTAATATAGTCATTCGAATTTACACTTTAAATAGTATCCTAGATCCAGTGTTTAATCACTACCACCACACCTTATTTATTATGTTGAGCCAAGCTTTAAACCACTTTCAATGTTCAACTGCTCAACCATAGTCTGCCATGGACAAATTTACAAAAGAACTCATTCCACCAGACCCCGATGATGTTCAAAGAACCGGAAGCCCAAGATGTGATCATGGTGTTGAAGTTTCAATCCAACTCCCCTGTGGTGTATGTGACCGCCAATACCCACCCCAGTCTGCAGCAGCCAGCTGTCTTCACATGCACCAAAAACCTTCACTTTTGCGTCAACAAGTGGAACCAGGTGGCACTTTGATTTTGACATCAAATATTGATTATGCTCCCAATAAACCATAAATTGTATTCTTTTTTCCACTGCTAACACATTAAACCAATTATTTTATCCTTTTTTTACTGCAATGAAATGCTGATTATCGCAAAGTTTCCGCTTTTTTGTGAGTTTTGTTTATGTCATGACATTCACAACCAAAATTGATTGACAATCTGCTCCAGATTCCTGACGCGAAGACAACAGCCCCGTCAGCTGGCGATTTGGACAAACCAAAGCTTCTCCCAATTGAACCAGACCCGTTAACCAGTGAGTAGTTCACATTCTGTACATTTGTGTGGCTGATTGATCCACTAGTACTGCTGGAGTAGAAAAACCTGAAAAAGGGTTCATGCTTTAATCCCCATGATTACTAAAAGTTTGCGAAAGGTCTTTACAGTCCTGGATCTATAAAGCTCAATAACTGTCAACGTCTAGAAGTAAAACAAGCCCTGTTATAGTTAAGGTAATCCAATTTTTGACACTCTTATTCCTAAGAGAAAATTGGAACCTGGTTCAATGCTGTGTGGGCTGGGGTTGAGGTTACAGTCTCCTTATGTTAATAATTTTCCTTAATCACTCCTATTTACACTCTTTCCACTCCCCATCCATTCAAGTCGCCTTTTGTTCAGCCACAAAAATCCATAATCAGTGTTTCCAAATAATTTTGCAGACCATGGTGTGAACTCAGCAAAGCGCCAGATTGCGGAAACACTGGACCAAAGCGTGGAGGTCCACAGAGGTTGCTTCTCGGTGACTGCCGACAACAAATATCTCCTGTCGTGTGGATATTGGGACCGCAGTTTCAGGATAGTCTATGTGGAATCAGGTTGGTGAATAGATTTACAAGTTGTAAAGCTTTTGTTGTATACAACTATATTTTGTTCATTCCCATTATTCTGTTTTTTACTTAATCTCTTTTTATCTAACCCCATTTTTTACATTAAATTTAACCCTGTTTATTACACAAAAAAGTTTAAATGTTGTTTTTTTACCTAAATTGTTTGTCTTTAGATAGCTTTTTTTTAAATGCAATAAGTTTGGTTAAAATACGATAAATCATGTTTAGTTAAGGTGAAAAATTGTTTTGTTTTGCCAAACATGATAGATAGTTAACTAATTGTGTAAATTGGACAAATTTATTTTCCGTTGTATTTAAAAATGGTTTACATAATTAAAACCAAATTTGACTCATCCTTTCCCCAAAATGACAAGAGACACGATTTGATACCGACTAATTCTTCAGGAGCACTGCACCAGGTGGTGTTCGGCCACTGGGATGTGGTGACGTGCATATCACGATCGGAGACTTACATCGGTGGGGATTGCTACTTCGTAACAGGCTCCCGTGATGCCACACTCATGTTGTGGTACTGGAGTGGGAGGCGTCACCTCATTGTGGGGGATTCCAACACTTTGAGTGAGTTTGGAGGGAAAGATTAGTTATTGACTGCTATTTTTCTGCAATGTTGCTTTAATTTACATGCATCTTAATGTACTTTTTAAATGTAACCCTTAATATGCAGCTGAAATTGGTTTTAATGTATCATTGGTGTTGTCTTTGTATATGATTGATTTTTTTTATTTTATTATTATTTTAATCTTTCTTCTAGTGTTCTTAACCATCCATTTTAACAAATCAACCCCCCTTACCCTTTGACCCAATAGCGGAGAACCCCACTGCACGAGCGATACTGACTGGTCACGACACAGAAATCACATGCGCTGCTGTGTGTGCTGAGTTGGGGTTGATAGCAAGTGGCTCGTTAGAAGGACCCATCCTCCTCCACACTATCACCGGCGATCTACTTCGATCCCTCGAGCCCGATTTGCCTCCTGATTCTGGGTGAGTTCCGTATGTTTATTCGAACATGAAGATGCATTTCGTGTCTTTTAAGTAATCAAGTATTGGATATACTTTACTATAGTGAATAAAATCTGGGTAAACTAAATTCTTTATTACTTTGAAAATAGGGTATACTCCTCTGTAAAAACGTTTTAATCCCCCTCCCTGTGTTTTGAAAAAAATTTTTGGATCCAAGTGACTAAACCCGACATGGGCAACATACGACCTGCTATCTGGGTCCAGCCTGGCAGGGATTTTACCGGCCTGCAGACTGTATCTAACCATACCCTGTAATTAAGATATTAAATAGTATTCATGTAATAATCTGGCCCACCAAGAACTTCTTTTTGCACTACTGGCCAGCAGACTAGAGAAGTTGCCCACCCCTGGACTAAACCATTCCAAAGTAGACTTTCCTCTAACCTAACTGATGATGGAAATAGGGCCTTTTAATCTTACTTTTTTAATCCCAGGATAAAACGGCTGACCCAACCATATTATTGTAGTTTATTGTTTATTACCCTCCTATATTAATTTATTCCCAATTTATTTTTCTCCCCACCCACAGAATGCCATCCTCCCCCCAGCCTGAGCTCATCGTATTCACGAATGAAGGGATGGTGATTGCTTCCTACAAACAAGGATTGCTCTGCAACTTCACCATGAACGGGAGAAATCTCTCCTCCAAGATCATTGATGACAACATCAAGGTACATGGCATCCATTTTCCTAATGTAGTTTACCATAGCATTTTTAAAAGTTCGAATGTTGGTTAATAATTCCCATGTATGTTCACAAATTTGAATTCAATTGTTTACCCATTAGTATAACGATCTTAAAAAAATGACCCATGTATATTTCATATTATCCCAACCCAATAAAACTGGGAATGATTGTTTGGTTTTATAACAGAAATACTAAAAAAGGTTTTCACCACATATTTCTGCTGGTCGTTCTTTTTAGAGATTTTCTTAGGGTACCACAAAAAAATGATTTAAGGTACCACAAATTTTGATTTAAGGCACCACAAAAAGAGAAAATATAAAACAAAGTTTTTCTTATCCTTAATTTAACATACCAATTTATGTGAATGTGGGCCAGTTGGGGTTTACAGGGAATTTTAAGGTGGCATTGTATGTACTTTCCCAATTCCCATTCCCTGACTATTTACAAGCATTCCACTATGCATTGTTTTGTTCTTCATACAATGTGCATTGTTTTGTTCTTCATGCAATGTGCATTGTTTTGTTCTTCATACAACATGTGCTACACTACACCACAGGGAATGCTTGGAAGCAACAACAGCCAGTTCCTTGTGACAGGAGGGGACAAGGGGGTGGTGCAAGTGTGGAGTGCGTGGGATTTCAACCATCTCTACACTTTCCCGCAATGCGACGCTGGTATCCGGGCCATCGCGTTGTCACATGACCAAAAGTAAGTTTCAATCATTTTTTTGTGAATGAAGTAGGGTTGTTGCGTTTAGATCTTGCTTGGTGGGAATAGAGAAGAACATGACAATAACAATGCACTTCCCAATGGTAATGCTGCTGTTACAATGGGTTGACATTGAATGTCCCCATCCGAGCCTTACATAAAACAAGTTATGGAGCTGATACATATGAACAAGTACAAATTCCAAGTGTTTTAATGACCTTAATTTATTTAGTTCGTCTATACGAAGTTTGTGATGAAAAGATAATTCCTGCATGTGCAGCATATATATAACCACCATGCCCTTTCAACAGGACGGTTATCACCGGAATGACATCGGGAAGCATTGTTGCGTTTCACATCAACTTTAATCGCTGGCATTACGAATACCAGAACGTGACCAATTGAATTGGTGCTTGCATATACGGTGCTACTTATAACAATATTTAACATGTCAATTTGTACATCTATTTAATTTGAATCTTGTTTACCTGCTTATCATTTTTACATAGCAAAAGTCACACCATATTCCCCATAATTAAAGACTAAAATATGGAATATCACCTCAAATTGCACAACTGTCAATGTGTTTGATCTGCAAGTTAACTTTGTACACATCGTAGCTGTCCAGAATGAAGCTTGTATTGCTAAATGCGGTCTTTCTGTGGGTGGCCCTTATACAGGTCCCGATATTTGGACAAATTCATGAACTGAAGTAATGCCATAAATGCGCTTTTAACGTCTACACATTGTGCGAAAACTTCCTATTAATTTCTACAATTGAGAACTGTTTATATATGGTTATTGGTTAAAATTATTGAAACGTATACAATCATGTTATTATGCCTTGGTACTTGCTCACCAGGCCTTTTTCTTGTGATTTTCGGTGTTTACATCTTTAACCAAGTAAAATGTACCATAACTTCTATATATATATACAAATAGATTTATTGCAATAATAAAAGCAGCTTATTTTAATTTTTATGTGATGTAGCAGTAAAATCTGTGTAATAATAAATCGTGCATTGGGCAGAAAAAATGGATAACTTGTCAGACACAAATACTAAATGGATAAAATACACAATACACCTTTTCTTGGTTAGCAAACAAACAACTTTTAACAAAGCAGAAAGAACACCTAAAATAAAAGTCTTCTTGATACTGAAGTAATATTCGGTATAAAAACAAGACCGTAAATTGCAATTACCACTAAAATTCGGAAATAAGAAATCTGCATGCAATATGGTAATTCAAAATTTACAAAAATGAACTTCGGATATCAAGGCTGAGAGCGAACATCAAACACAACCAATTAATATACAGACATAAATCCAACATTCCATGCTGAAACGTTAAAAAAACCTCTAACTGCAGAAATATTACAGAGAATGAAAATACACTAAATTAAATCAATTTTAAAGGAACTTTAGAAGATATAGGGTATTAGCGCCTTTCTATTTGCTGGGTAGTTTTGAAAGGTACTTTTATACCATTTATGATTTTCCCATGCCATTTTGCTTTGCCCTATGATGTTATGCAAAATTACTAAACTCCACGATACACACATATGCCCTACTACCATAAATATTGCAAAGTAAATTATTAACTCGGAAAAATAGTGAGGGCAGGACACAAGGTCAAATAATCCACCCCGTGGAATGCCGTGGTGATTCTGCTTTACTCCACCTGAAACGAGTCCGAATTTAAGTATAAATAAGAAAAAGATGAAATTTCAAATTCAAGTTAAATCAAGAAAAAGATGTAATTTCAGAACGCATAAATTTCTAAGATAATCGGAGTAAAAAACATAACTTTATTTTTAACTTGGAATAAAGCATCATTTCAGAACAGCTGAAAATGAATATTGTAATAGAATAGAAGTGATTGAAATTGGTGTAACTTATTGGGTTAGAGCATTGTTTTTTGTAAACATTGTGTAGATATCAGCCTCTGTTATCTTTGGTTGTAGTAACCTTGGACAAGATACTAAAAACTTTGCCAAACCCAGTGGCCTAATGGGTTAAACTGATGATAATTGGATTTACCAACTCACTGAGATTTGATATTCATACCTTGTTTTCTCAAGTCGGCCAAGATTTGATGACTTTGGTGGTGAATGTGGGATGCAATGATGAACAATATTATTGCGATGCAGTGTTTCCAAGTTAAAATACCACGGGGAAGATTCCGAACTGGTAAACACTCTGTGACTATTGTCGGTGCCTGCAGATGAGGACACTTGACTTACATGGAGCTTCGTAAGACATATATGGTTTGCTGTTGAGATCTTAAACTAGGATATATTTATCCCTGAAAAAGGCAGAAGCTGGTATACCAACAAATTTTTATTTCACTGGACTTCTGGATAAAAAACATCATAATATCTCTACGATCTTTTGATTTCCTGTGTTATAAAGCTCTTGTTTTTCCATTTCCTAGAATAAATTCGAGTATCATATCACTGAACTCACCAATAATGTGTAATACATTAAACCCCATACGTAGTGTAACAAAATCATCTTTCCACCCCTGGAAAACACGCTGACAAACAAACACTCATACAGCCTTCTGAATGATTGGAAAGTGACCATGGACATACCAAGCAGCAGAGAGAACTGATCACCTAAACACAGGACGATTATACAATAAATTGAAACAGTGGACAGGTTTATTATGGTTTCTTTCATTAAACATTCATAAGAAATGGACAGTTATAAGAACACTAGAAGATTAAATTTTTAGGTTCCTTTGCCAGGTAAATTTATAAAATACACTGGACAGGAAAAAATACTGCAAACATTTTATACATAAACATAATTAAATATCCGTACTGACTATTATTAAGTTTTGATTATTTTTTTAACTAGTTTCGTCAAAAATTACAATGTACACAATTTGGTATTCATTAATATTTGTCAAAATTGTAATGACTCCAAATGTTCTACCTAAAAGAAAAGCTAACAAAAATGTGCAGAATACCTCGTGGTTTGTTTAACCCACACACAGCAAACCATGAAAACATTTGTTGGTTAAACGAATATCCGGCACATCCAGCTAGGATAGACACAAGGCATATTAGGTTCCATATTGAAGCCAAGATATAGAAATGTGTAAACCACCTACAAAAACATCAGTTTACTCAAAAATGAAATAGCTCTATATTACACATGCTTTTTCAAATTAAAAAAATTATTTTTCTGCGATACATTTGAAAGTCTCTGATGGAAAGTACTTTATTTGGTTAATTGATTATTCTATATTTTAAATGAAATTTGCTGTTTTTTATTTTGCAGGATTGCAAATCATATGAGGTAATAAGAAAGATTATAAATACAAAGTTATATTCAAGAAAGAAATCATTATTAATAGCTAATCCCAAAGGTGTACTAACCGTTTTGGCACATCCAAATCCTTGTTAATGGTTTTTGATTTCCCATACTGAGATAAATAAGATGACCACTCTGCAATTGAGCTGGCTTTGTTGGCAGTGAGGTTCAAAACTCCGGTAATAGATAAAATGACACACACGATGGTCCATAACAAGTTTATAACTGTCACCGGGTATCCCAGGATATACGTATATTGGGCAAACAACATTTTGCAGCTATTTTTCTACCCCTACCCGCCACCCCACCTATAATTGCACAGAGAATTGGTTGTGAGGTTACAGAAAATAATTCGAAAATTATGATATTGAAAATTAACAACACTTTATGGGAGGTATATTGTATGAAAATTAACAGCTTATGCATCTGAAAACGTATGTTAGGAGTGAATGTTTTCTTTTTTGGGAAGAGAGGCTATTAAAATATAGAAGAAGCATCCCTGCTGAAAAACTTAATACGGTTTGGCGTT
>CH003388.1:218885-267318 GCA_000149265.1 Ciona savignyi
TTTCCAGTAGTTCGCTGATCGAGAATCATCTTTTAAAATGGCCATAACCTCTTGCTGCCCATGTATGGGACGGCCGTACACTTGATCTGAGCATGTTAGATAAGCCTTGGTTTCTACATGCTGCAATCGTACAAAGTTGTTACGCTTCCAATACTTTCCAGAACACACTACAGTCCAGTTGTCCAGATGGTCGCCTTCACCCTCATTCCCAAATGCACTCACTTCCTGGAAAAAATCAAAAAACGTACCTTAATTCAAGCTGCTTGAAAACTCTAATTTAAATAAAACAAACCTAGGTTTATATTAGTGTAACAGTAGGAAAGTATAATATGAAATTGAGTCTTATAACATGGATAATTGTCTGAATACCCCATTTGCTCAGTCAAGTTTTACCTTTAACCCCAACCCTAACATTATTATCATGGCTTTTGTAATTACGAAGTATAGTAAGCAATCCAAGCGCTCCAAGCGATTTAAGCGCTCCATGCGATCCAAGCGGTTGTGTAGTATTTAGAGGTACCGCATTTACAGTTCTTATTTTACTATAAACTGGGTTTGGAATAAGGCAACATTCTTATAGTGCTTTGGTCATCATTATTAAAAATATCAACTCTACCCATCACATAACTATTATGTATTTTAAAATGGCATTTAAAAAAACAGCCATTTAAAAAATAGGTATGCAAATGCCATGCTTTACTCGTTAAAAAGCACACAATATGATAAATAATTTTTTACCAGTCTACAAGCATATTTATAATTATATTTTAGTATATATAAGTGTTTCTCAAATGGTGCGCCACAAGGGTTAGCTAGGTGCATGACAATTGCATTTCTTAAATTTACGACAGAAGGTGCATAGATCATAAACTACTAAATGGTTTGGGTCAAGTTTGTTTTTTTCCTTGTATTGTGTTGAGTATTTAGCATATTGTTTGGACTTTCCATGCAAGGTACGCCTGTTTGTGTTTGTAATTGGTCTTAGGTACACCAAGAGGTCAACAATTTTGAGAAACACTGGTATATATAATAGTAAAGAAGATGATAATAATTATATTTTTAACACTCAACCTTTATAGAAATGATAATAAACTTTATTCTATGTTTTTTTTCTTTGAAGTTAGAAGCGTAAACTCCCAGCATACCTGATCACTAGACAGTGGTGCTTTGAAATGGTGACTGTGCAAATTGGTGTTGGTGTTAAGATGGGTCAATCTGATGCTTTGTCCACATTCTATCGGAGTTCCTCTCGTAATGTGTTCGCCACCAGCTGGGCTTCGTATCTGCCAGTAACTGTTCGCATCATTTTGTGAACTCATTCCAGTAACGGACTGTTGGCCACTGCCTGATCCATATTTCACGTCGTGAGAATGTAAACGAACGTTGTAAACTTTATTCATTAATTTCGTAACCGATCCGCTCGTAACGTAGTCATATTCAAGTCCAAATACGTTCAAGTTCAAAAATGTGACGATAAATAACAACAATATGCGAAACTGACTCATCGTGTGAAATTAAAATACCTAGGTTTTACAATAAATTAGTCGATCTACGCGTTTCAAAACTCGTAATTCACAACAACCGCGCAATGATGGCGTGGCGTTTCCTAATCACCGAAGCGTGAATTTGACGTCATAATCTTTCCAGCTGGTAAATCACGTGTTATAGAGGAAATCACCAAACACGAAAGTTGTAGTGTTTCACGTTGTTAAATTTGAAAATATCACTCGCAATTTTGAAAATATCACTCGCAATATATTGATCAGCGGCATAGAATGGAAATACGAGAAATTAAATTATCAGAAAGCGTCCAACAAGTAAGTATTTTTTTACTACAGTTCATCTGTCAAATAATTTAACTGTCAATCTTATTTTTAGAAAATCTTGGATTTTGTTGAACATGAAGTAGGAGGAGTAGTTTCAGGAGTTGAACTTAAGGATTGTATTTTGTTGACCAGTTGTTTTCAATGCGATTTATCAAATTCAAACACCAGAAAAAGAATACATCTATGGTTGCCTGGAGGTAATTCATATAGGATAGGATAGAATATTCCTGTTTATTCCCATGAATGGGAAAACCTTAAGGGGGTTAACACACAGGCAATCGTCAGATCACCTCGCTCCCAGCGTCGAGTTACCAAAGCTGTTGCAGTGTGTTGTATATTCGAGACATTTCTTCATTTTGCTAAAACCCATTAATCCGCTGGGTTCACTCAATGTTCGTTAAGTGCCTTTCCCAAGGACATAACTGACTAGCTAGCGACCAGTTTCGTATCTGCAACCTTTTGACTGAACGGCATATACACTCTGATTTATTTACCCCCAAAAAATTAATTAGTAAATAAATAATGTTATTGCGAACCAACCGAGGTTATAAATAATTCTTGTGGTTTGAACAAGTTATCTTGTTTGTTGGCTGAGTACGTTAAAGCGTCAAGTAGCTTTTACCCCAAAAGTTTGAATGAAACCAGCAGACTGGTGGTTTTGTCATTGGGCAAGACAATAAGCAAAAAATTATCATGGTCTTACTTTTTTGCGTTTTTGATGACAAAAACAAATATTCTGAAAAAAAGATTAAGATGTGATAAATTCACTGTTCCATTTTAAGAAATCTTTAAAACTTGAAATTGTCTTTCATACAGGTGTTGACATTGTCGCTACATTTTCTACCACTGAAGATAATGTAAACCTTGAAAGCTCTCAAGGCCTTCTACATATATGGAGGGATAATGACCACCTATCTGCTACTATACAAAACAAGACAGAAATTAATAAAGTTTCTGTCAACGTTCTTAGTGATGATGATGTTGACGCACTGATATCATTAAACTTCTGTTCTTTTCATGTTAATGGGGAAATACAAGTCGATATCCCCAAAGTTGATGGTAAGTGTTGTGTCATATGCTTGTATACTAATATGTGGTAACTAAGGTAATAAGAACTAATATAGATAAATGTGGTTGATTTGCATTCTAGTTGAAATGTAATGAAGCTAACATGGGTAAATGTGGACATATATATATAGTATTGAGGTAATTGTTCCTACAGTATAAGAATATGACCAATTTGTTAGTAAAATCTACCAGAATATAGAGCTACACATCTAAGTTTAGTCTTTGATCACTCACTGTGCTCTGCATATCAGTAAACTCAATTTTTTGTCATGTAAAAGTGTTCTGCATATCAGTGAACATTATGCTTATAACTCACAGTCTAGATCAAATAAAGACTCCATTTAATACTACATTGAAAATGCTGAAATATGAAACACTTTTTTTAATATTCCTAACATTTTAAATTTGTTTTCAGGAAAACTGGACACCAGTTTTGTTGGAAAAGAACTTTTAAGGGACAATGCATTTTTTGTAAAAGAGCACAACATTATTCTTTCCGAAGCTTCTGACAATAGTAAAACAATCGGAGAAATACTGTCGAAAGAAAAAAAGGTCAAATCCACTAAAACTCACAGTCCCAATCAGATTTTTGCACCAAACGTAAACATTAGGATGTTAAAAAGTGCTTCTGAAACAAAAGATTGCTTTGTACCCGTCATAAGCATCAGACCAATGTCAACAGAGATCTACCATGTCCCATTGGCGATAGATGCTCTTTGCTATGTTAGAAAAGACAAGACACTAGACAGGTTATCTATGCATGCTTTTCACTTTGTAAATAAATAACATTAGTAATATGATTTTTTATAAAACTTTTTAGTTGAAATATTTTTTGAAAATAAAATTTTTTAGATTGAATAACAAAAATTTTTGTACTAATAAAGTTACCATAATTCGCAACACAACTTACCAATTAGTTTCTCAATAATTTTATTTAGATTTAGTAATTAGTATACACAACTGGGATAATATTAGTAAACATTAATTGCTAATAATATTTATCTCAACACATTTTAGAGTTATAGAGGAATTATTGAGTGCAGTTCTACGCCAAATGGAAAACGCATGTACAACATTTAAGGAGTTGAAAGATTCAAAATGTGGAGTACCCAAGCCTTATTATTTTCATCTTGCTCAATATTGTCACCCGGTGGAGGTTTGGTACCCAGGAAATAAAACTGATGAGGATTTAAAAGATTTTCGAAAGGTGAGCTGTCAGGTTTTAACATGTTTTTTTCTCGGTAGCTCAACATGGTTTGGTCACATAGCATATTTGGTTATAGCATTGGCTTTTAACCAAAAGGTTGTGGAACAAAAATCCACTACTGGTCTGTAGTCCTGAACGTCCCAACTGTATGCAACACACTTCATTAGTTTTAGTTTGGGCTTTTATTATGTCCCTTTTGACAAATACAACATAAATGGTAAATGTGTATACAGCTAAAAATGATAACTGGTAGATTAAATATTTTCTACCGTATTGATTATTTTAACCGTATTGAATGGCCATCAGTTAGAAGTTTGCATTGTCGCTTATGTCCAAGAAAGCACTTAGCGGCATACATGGAACACTGGGATTGATCAAGTTGATCTAAAAATATACAACGCATTGTAGTTGATCTTGGTAACCTCACTTGGACATGCAAAGCATTCTATGGATTGAATGTCATAAGATTGATTGAATGTCATAAGGTTGTCCACAATGGTTAAAAACTTTCATTATTCTTGCTATAAGGAAAACTTCAGATGATAATGATGTGTAAATCCCTTAATATTTTTATCATCCAATCAAGTGATAGAACCAGTTGGCTAGGCTATTGCATTTCTTATTTGCAAACAAACTGATTGCATTGTAAACTGTATAAACAGTTAATTCTTTTATGACGTTTGTTTAAAATATCTTTAATATTTTTACAATCCCAAGGATGTTCTTCATAAAATAACCGGCCAACCATACGACCGTCCAATATTTCGCAAAGCAAACGCAATTCGACTTTCACCAAGCAATGAGATTATATTGAAGAATACGCATGAGGGACTGACAAAACCAAAAATAATTGATGGCAAGGTAAGCACTGAAATTTTACTATGAAATGATTTTGAATTCGGAAGTTTTGTTTGAATTTTGGAGTGGAAAAGCAGAATTTCAAAAGTTTCAGCTCATATTTTTTAAGGGAGTTGGTAAAATAGTAGTTACCTACTTTGGGGAACGTTTTTTCGTGCCTAGCATGTCAGTTCTGAAATGTTTGTGAACTTTTAACAATAAAAGTCATGATACGAATATTTTCTTCCATTGTGTATTATTCAAATTTATCCAGCCTTATTAATTTTGTGCTGCAAACTGTATTCTACATAGTTTTTACTGCACTACTGGTTAAAAACTTGCTTGAATTTTGGGACGAAGGAGTAGTTGTAAAGGTATAACTCAAACCATTTTGCAGGTGTACTTGGTTGATGGGTGTTACAGCTATCATCATTACATGCAAGATAAAATAGATGATAATGGTTGGGGGTGTGCATATCGGTCGCTACAAACTATCGTGTCATGGTTTCGTCATCAAGGCTACACGAGTAAAGCTATCCCGACACACAAGGAAATACAGCAGGTTCAATGTTTGAATTTTCACAGCAACTGGGAATGTCTGAATAGAGGGGTGGTGTGACAGACTGTAATATGGAAGGTTGGAATGAAATGGTAGTAAATAATTGGTTGAACAAATGTAACATTGTCTCCAACACGTAAAAATATTTCTTGTAAGCTGACTTTTGGTATGAGGTAATCTGATAAATATACATGTTATAATACATGTGTAGTTTCACCATTGAAAATCATTTAGCCTATCGCTTCTCACATATCATGAAACTTCACTTATTCTGTGGAAGTAAAACACATTTCATTCTCCCAACTGAGTGGTAAATAGGACTATCGTTTCTTAAATGGATTAATAATATGATCAGAATCATAACATAGCCTAGGTTTTGTTTATTTGCATTAAATTCAATGGTGCTGATGATAATATTTATTTCATACACTCTTTTCCAATGCCTGAAACTGAAAACTTACCAATGTCAAATGAGAAAAATTTACTGTGTTCAACCTAAAATCAAAATTTACTACGAAAAATATGGAATTAGTCTGATGACAATTTACGCTAAAACCTTTTACAATATGTTACACAAAAACCCATTATAAATTAAACTTATAGATTCTTGTTGATGTTGGTGACAAGACAAAGGAGTTTGTTGGCACAAGGAAGTGGATTGGTTCGATAGAAGTCAACAATGTTTTGAACCAACATTTGGACGTTACCTCGAAAATCATGTTTGTAAGCCAAGGAGCGGAACTGGCAAACAGGGGTAGAGAACTCGCCATGCATTTTCAACACCAAGGGACACCAATAATGATAGGTTAGTATTTGTTCAACTAACAGGGTACTCTTAAAGTTAACGCAATCAATAACTATACCTACCTAACGGTCTGAGTAAGAAGCCTTCATGGGTTCGAAACTTGGCTCAATAAAAAAAAACAGGGAATTCTTTAACATTGCACACTTCAGCGTTTACGAATGCATTTATCTTAAAACTTACAAATTTGGGAGTAAACCTTATTTTAAACGGCAAGCTTCTGACCTGTACCTGCATGTATTTTAGGCAATTGGACAGAATTATGGATTGCAATATGAATAGACATGTGTGCAAGTCAGGACTTCGAAAGCTTTGATCGCAAAGTACAAAAATCGAGAAATTTATCTGGTATTGAAAATACCCTGCATTATAGTATTTATTTAATACAGGTGGAGGTGTGTTGGCTCATACTATTCTCGGGGTTTGTTTTAGCGAAACTACCGGCGAGACCCATTTCCTTATACTGGACCCGCACTACACTGGGGGTGAGGATATCAATATTATACAAAGCAAAGGTTGGTGCGGATGGAAAGGACCCAACTTCTGGAACCCCACTACTTATTATAATCTATGTTTACCGCAGCGTCCAATAGTATTTTAAATATTTTGGGATATTTTTTGTGCAATGTTTAATGTACGTGATCTTTTATGAGTGAGCCAAAATTTCTGGTGGGTGTGCACAGACGCTGGTAGCATTTTTATGTTTTACTGTGCCAATAAAAGAGAATATGTGATTATCAGTGTTTATTACGATAGCTACAGCAACAGTAAAATGGGACTATTAAAATGCTCTTGTTAATACCGTGCAGTGAAATGACTACAACACTCAATAAAAATAATAAAAAAGTGCACCGTACGTAGTACCTACCGAAATTTGTTATTTAACGATTGAAAAAAAATTATGCAATCAACGTCACAGGATTAATTATTTTATCTGTGCTTTTGTTTCGTTACCGTTACGACTAAATTTTGGACCATAACAGCGATTATTTGATCGAGAAGGTCAAGAACGCCGCGCTGGAACCACTTTGGTATGGTGGTTCTCGCGTGACTGAAACCAAGCTTTTGTAGAATGTAATCCACACCGACGGGCTCAATACGTCGACCAGCCCACGATATCAACCTGGGAGGAGATTAACTTTTAAAAATATGTTTTCTGTCTTAAACAGTTGCTCTATAGAGTATATATGGGATCTGAACAAGTGTGTTTGCAAATAATAATGCCAAAACACATGTATGAAACTTTTGTTCTACAAACAATTTGACACATATTTTTAGAATCAATGCATACTGCATGTACACGCCAGAGCAACCCATCAATAGTCTAACACAGTATATCTAGCAACACACTATGTATACACGAGTTGCATAATATTGAATAGGGTTATTCAGAATAATGCAATAAACGAATCAGCTTACGCCACAGTCAGTCTACCGATGTAATTGCACATATCATAGTATTGATCTAGTCAAGTCTTTCTATAGGCAAGTCAAATCATTTACACATTCACACTTGAATCCAGTGAAGTCATTGTAAAATAAGACCCAAATCGATTTAATGAATCTGACTTTTTAAACGTTTAACCACTGCCTCCCACCTGACAGTTGGCTCGAGTTGCCAAGTATTGCAGACAAATTCGCGCAAATCTATTGGGTCGATTGTGGTCACAAGGTCCGATGGTTGTGCACCAACAGAGGTCAATCGGGTTCGACTTGATAATGCTTGCTGTTTCTCCTGTGATGTGCATTTGTTAGTGGGGGAGATTGCGGGTTTTCTTTCTTAATTTTATGTTTAAGCATAAAGGGGTTTATACTGTATAGAAGGAAGTGATTGATGTTCCTCATTGGGTATCTTGGGCCGTTTGCTTTACAGTTAAGTTAATAATAACCTTTTGGGTAGAGGAAATTTTAATTCTGTATAATTTACAAACGAATTAGATTTAAAAATACAATAAATTCAATTGAAACGATTGGTAATTATTATTTTCAATTACCCCAATACAAATTGGCCTGGTTATCTTTGAAAATTGACAAAATACAGCGGTCAAATATTAGAAACCTTTAAATATGAGGAAATGAGGTCGTGCAGAAACATGATTAGCTCAACATCCATTGTCACGCAAATGTGGTCGGTGAACTCAGTAACAAAACTACATTCCACTGTCGGCTTGTTTTCACTTTCTGTGGGGAATTAAAAATAATCGCAAAATGCATATTGTCATGGGTAGTGGGTCATTATTAGGTAGAGTGTAGTGGTTCTTGATGTTCTCCCATTTTGAAAAGAGACTAAAATTAGAACCACAAGATAAATGTTTTGATTTGACTTTCCATTTCTGTGCAGCGAAGAACAGATTAAAATAAAAACAAAAAGAAAAAAACAAAAAAAGATGGCAAATAAATTGCTGTTAAAACACTTTTCAACATCAAACTGAATGAACCACTGACCTGATGGTGCTGGTTCATTTGGTCCTTGCATGTGTTCGCTCTTGAAATCGAGTTGTAGCTTCGGTAACGCAAATATTATGTCGGTTTCGTGGTTATAACTGGCTTGGCTTGAACTTGACTTTCTACTTTTATCCGACGGTGACTGATTGACCCCAGCTTCGTTTGGTCGGATGTCATTTAAGGTACGAAGCATTGTAAGTTCTGCACAGAAACATTGTCAGTTTTTTTAAAACATTTCAGAGGTTATAATATAATCAACAGCCAAAAAATTTGATTTAGTTAAGTATGTGAATATTTTTTTGTTTGAACTAAACCAGTTCTGACTCAAATTATAAATATTTCATGCCAAATATAAGTTTTTACAGATCTTTAAAACCAACTGCCACGTTCTGACTGCCGCTATACCTTGATTGTGAGAAGCTGTCACATACGCAAACCACTCGTCAAGTGGAGCGGCACTTGGCGGTGGGGTTTTGGTGCCGCGACCTAGTCACGCGGCTCACAGTTGCCATGGGATCTGTGGAGGGGCCACCAGTCTTCAGCCAGTGGTCATGACCGAGGTTAAAGGTCAAACTTTGAATTGCGAGCGTAGAGGTTTCGTGACCCCGAACAGATTCTGCGAAAAGTAGAAATACAGTTTATTATTATTTTAAAAACTTAACCTTTAAATTTAAAATAAAACAATAGATTTTTTTTAATGTGTGGAAAATCTTTTTTTCAAAATGCAAAAAACAAATCTTACTCTATCTGTAAATCTTTGAAAAAATTGCAAAATATACTAAAAACTCAACACATGAAATATAAAAATCCTTTCAAAAACGTCCACTGTTAAATGGTAATTTAACAAGGTTTCCAAACTAAATTACAAAAATTGCAAAAAGGTTAAAATTTACCTTTAATTTGCTGGACCTCAGTTGAGAAGACAATATTCGGCTCTAGGATGTTGAATAGCACCCAGGATTTCGATCGGAAGTTCGAACCGTGGAAACAAACCACCCTAAGCTCGTTGCCATGGAGACACATGGATCCTCCGAGAAGAAACTGCGGGTTGGTTGCGACACCTAGTGCACGGAAAGTGTCACTGATCGCGATGTAGACGGGCGGCCAGTGTCTTCGGTGAGAGTATGTTGCTGTGGTGGAGTTTAGAAGAACGTCATTATTTCCACAATGATTTGTTGGAAAAATAAATTTGGAATTTACAATAAGTCTACTTTTTCTCATTTTTTGCTGCTACCTTGTGCAGTGGTCACTGAAAATGGGCGTCTCACTGGCGCGCCCAAGTGTCCACTGTGGCGCCATGAAGAAAATGCTCTGACGGAGTTCTGGAATTGTTGAGTGAAGAACTCCTCGAGTTTGGAGAGCATCTTGATGACATCGGGGGTGGTGGAGCCGGTGATGGTGAGGCAGAAGGAATCCCAACCGAGGTTGCCCGGGACGAACACGGCGCTGTGAAGTGCAACATGGATGTCAATTATTTCAAGCCTTGTCACTCAATGGATGTTTATAGGCTACATTAGGATAGAATAGGATATTCATGTTCATCCCCGTGAATGGGAAAACCAAGGGGTTTAACACACGGGCAATCGTCAGATTACCTCGCGCCCACCGTCGGGTTACCAGAGCTATTTCAGTGCCCAAGGACAAAACCGAGTAGCTAGCGACAAGTTTCGTACCTACAACCTTTCGGCTGAAAGGCGCCGCACAAAACCACCAGACTAACCGGTTGGATTAAGTGTTGCCATTTGTTTGTTAACTACTAAGGTAATGTGCATCTGAAGAAACAGCTATCAATTAGTTTCGAAAGATTTTGAAAAAAAATCAACAAGTCATATTTGGATACATGAACTAAGTTAACAATACTTTTTCTATAATAAGTTTATTGTAGATGGTGCTAATGGTGCATTAAACTAAAATTATTAATTTCAGCTAATAACACATTAAAATTGTCAGGCTTGATTAAATTTAATAGCAGCTAGATACGTCATGGGGAAAGTCATGCAATTCTTATATTGATTGCAATACAATGCATATCCACTGTCATTTAACGTCCTTGAGCAAGCAATTAATGGACCTTGCCTGAACTCAGTGAAATGATACTGTAAAATGATAGGTTCTACCAAATTGGAAAGAATGGCTGAATCATACACAACAAATTGCAATAGCTCCGAAAACTCAACGATGGGCACAAGGTAGTATGAAGATTAGCATGTGTTAACGCTTCTTGCGTTTTACCATTCACAAGAATAAATCTGATCCAATCCTTAAGTTCTAACTTCTTTATACTACATAGTGACATCTCACTTCTTTATACTACATAGTGACAATCTACATAGTACAACTGGAGCTCAGGAATCTTGTGATCAAACATTCCAACCTTTTTTCAATGCTGGTAGGAATGCTTAGCTTGGGGCCTTTCCATTCATCACTCAGTTTCAAGTTGACGAATGTCAGTCTGCCCATCATAACACAACCCCCCATGTACTCTATCCTCCCATCCAGTGACCGCATTTTGACCAGGATTTTGTGCAGTGGGTCCTTTCCTTCAGGTTCCAGTAAGTGACCTAGGAAAAATAGGTTTTTAAAACATGGAATCCAGATAACACACTTTTAACCTTTGGCTGAGTAATCTGATGATTGCTGGTGATAAATCTCCAGAGTTTTTAAATTAAATGAGATAAAACATAAATATCCTTATCTATTCTAAAAATTAATTATTTTTTTTAAGAAAAATAATAAAGAGTTACAACATCAAAATGATTACAATTAGCATGTAGTTCCTGTAGTTCTATCTGTCCTCCTATGATTCCACCTTTGGCAGATAGCTGGGAGTTCTTTAATCCACAGGATAGAAAGACATTCTGAAAAATTGTTTTTATTTCAGTAAATTTTATGGAAAAGAGTTTCATTCAAAAATTCTATAAAAACATTTAACTAAGATGTTTTTGTTACAATTTTGGATTTCTGACCCCAAAAGCAAAAGCAACAACAAGGCTAATAGAAATATTCTTATTACTCCCTTATTCCTTAATAGCAGACATGAAGAACAGTCTAGCCAAATACTTCCAAACTTACTGTTGTGGAAATGCGTTTAATTTCTATGTAGTAATTAATATGTGCAGAATTCCAGACAGTTATTTTGTGGACTGTAATCATGCGTGCCCTGTAATCATGCCCTAATGTATGTAATAATAATTAAATTTGGAATGTAACATTCTTTGCGTGTATTTCGTGCTTTGAAACCCATCAGGTTTCGCTTTAATTTCATTCACTACCAAGTACCTTCGATACAAGAAGAATACAACACTTACCTTATCACCGGTGCTGTGCAGGTTTAATCTTCCGTTACTCTTAAGCTCATCACATGACCACACAGTGTGTCCCATCACGTTGCTCATGTTCATTTCCACATCCAGCCGTGACATCGACAACCCGAACAACACAACTCCTTCCCATATTTTGTCCCCTTCGTTTTCCTCTGTGAAGATATACGGGTGATAAAGTACAGCAGTAAGGGTACAGAGCTTGTCAAAGCAGACCGAATTTTTTATGAAGGTGTGTGGACATTGCATTGCTATAATTGCTAAAAGTAAATTGCTAACATTACATTTTTAACAACAACATTACATTTTCAACATAATATCACATATAAAGGTTGGGCATATAAACAGCAAGTGCCTTGTGTATATTACATATTTACAGTAGGGCATGTAACTTGCATGGTTACAGTAGGGCATGAGTCAAAACACAAAATTTCAACCCAACAATAAAACAAAGAATATATACGCAAGTTCAAAGTTTTAGGTCGAACACCACATCGTAAAATAATCAAAAATATCCGAAACAAGGGTTGATCATAATGGTGGTTAACGAGTAAATCACTTTTTTAAACCATGTTGGAAGCTCAACAAACCTGTTGCCTTGTCACTGGTCGATGCAGAAATGTGTGATGCAGTTCTTCGTTTTGGAGTCATCAGTGAATCTTGATTCAAAAAGGACCCGGTTTTCTTTACTGCTTCCTGTGGTGGTCTGTTGAATAAAAAGGAAAAACATGTCAGTTGTTCAGAATAAGGTTCATATTTTTCAACTGAAAATAAAAGCTCTGCTATATTTAGGACAGTTTAAACCTGGGTGTCCAACATGGTACTTGTAGTAGTTGAAAATCAAATGCACTTGGTTGAAGAGAAAATATTTTGAAAATGGCCAGTGCGTAATATTTGCAGGCATAATTAAAACATATTAGACCACACTGTTATCTTATGCCAGTATTACTCAAAATGTAAACTTCATCAGGATAAGGACATGTTATTTTATAGAAATATGAGAAAAATTTAACTAAGGTTGTTCTTTTTAGTTGACCAACATCCCAGAAATTTTAAATGCATTCAATGAATGTATAAGGACAAAAAAACAACCAACGCATTTTATTTTGCGATTCCTTGCATTAGATTTATCCACTCAACAATATTATGGCAATCTGCGATATTTAGGATATTCATGTTTATCCCCGGAATAGGAAAACCAAGGGGTTAACACACGGGCAATCGTCAAATCATCTTGCTCCCACCGTCGAGTTACCGGAGCTATTGCAGTGTGTTGTATATGATAGACAAGTTCCTTCAATTTGGTAGAACACATTAATCCACAGGGTTTAGGCAATGTCCGTAAAGTACCTTGCCCAAGGACACAACCGACTAGCTAGCGACTAGTTTCGCACCTGCAGCCTTTCGATTGAAAGGCGACGCACTTAACCGCCAGACTAACCTGGCGGACGTATTTCCAGAAAGATATTTGTTTTAACAATGAGTAGGAATAGAAAAAACACCTTTGAGCAGAAGAAGCTTCACCGAAGAATATCCTCCTGGCAATACTCTTCCTATACCACGCTCTCGGGAAAGCGAGTATCTCGCTTAATCTGCGCATGTCATACTTGAATGAAGCTTTCCCTGAAATGGAACTTAATAAAATGCCAGCATAATGATTAGAAATTAACTTTGAAGGTAATGCACGTTGCAGATAGTGAACCATATTGAATCTATTTTGCAATGCAGGTTGAAAAGAACAATTTTACAAAGAGAAAAGTTAAATATTTGACTCTTTTGCTGTGTTCACATTGGAATTCACACTGGAATAAGGAAAAATAAGTAAAAAGAATCTGTGGGTATAGTACAATAGGATACAATAAGATAATCATGTTTATCCCTGAATTATAAAACTTGAAGGGCGTGATCACACAGTCAATCCTCTTCCTTGGTTTTCCCATTCACGGGGATAAAGATGAATATCCTATCCTATTCTATTACCGCAATTACGAAAGGTGGCATTCTAACACAGATAATAATATTTCAGGAAAACTTTATGGCTGAAAATAATCATGACCAATGATGAATAATTATGTGTATCCTCTTACTCATAAGAAAGCTTCTGATAACATGGGCATTTATCCATCTAAAAAACGTTTTCGTTTACAACAGCGATTACCATTTATTATGTTTAATAATATTTAACCACAGGTAAGTTTGGTCCAGTGGGCAGATCTTTTAACTCATAAAATAAATACATCACTGGCAGTTTTACCTATGTCTAAAAGCGCTGACAAATTGATGACTACTTTTTGAGGCTCGTTGATTTTTATATTGAAGGATTGACTTGTTTCTAAATTCAATGACGGAGTGCCTCTGCGAGTTCGAACAATGTTCATCTGTTGTTGGAAAATCAATGAAAATTTAAAATTTAAAAACTGTCTGGAGTAAAGAACATTATAAAATCTGATTAAGTTGGTTATAAAATTTCATTTAGGATAACAATAAACTAGGATTCTAATCAACAAATTGGGGAACGTTTTTAAATAGAAGGTTTAAAAGTTAAAATAAAAAAATATATTTTTTGTGGACAGTGTTGATTTAAAATTTTAACAATAAATTCATTAAATAACAAAAACACCTCTCACCTTGACCACCTCCAAATTGATGCTGAGAGAATCCTTTCTTGCCACGTTGGGGTTGTGTGAGGGGTCCACCCCCATCGACTGCTGGGTGCCATACGGGTGAAACACGAACACCGAGAAGTCGGACATTATCGCCGTGAAACTTAAACCATTTGGAAACACTGGATGGTGTAAATTGTATTTCAGGTATTTAACACATTTCTAAACAATTTATTCCTATTTAATCTATTTCACAAGGAAAATTGAATTTAACTCAACTCTGGCGTCAGTGTTTAATAAATAAAAAAAAATTAATTTTATTGACAACATGAATATTGTTTCTATGTTAACGGGCCTGTTGGATGAAACATATATCGTTTTAAAATTATGAAACTAACAAAAAAGATAACATAAAAGATTTAATTTGGGAGGTTTAATTTGACTTTGATACTGACCTTGGCTTTGGTCGTTGATTGACTGATTTGGATTGCTTTGAGATTTTTCATCTGTAAAACATTTAAAATGCGATAGTAAAATATTGCATTGCACAAAAATAGTATTTGAAATCATACCCTCAAAATTACGGTTTTTGACAGTATTAGTTGGTCTGGAAATAAGTGGATTTACCTGGATAAGTGAAAGCTCTATCTGTAGATGGTGAAGTAGACATGCTAGAATCGCGAATACTGCTAAACACCAGGTCCAAACTTGGCACATGGAGTAAACATTCCACTCTTGACATGGGCTGGCAGTTAAAGCATACCTGAAAATTTAAATGATTGTAATTTAGCATCAATGTAGTTAAACTGTTTGTAAAAATTTAAATCCATTGGGTTTTCATGCCTAGTTCCAACCACACAAATCAACTTGCCTTTCAACAGGTCATTTAAAGTTTCCTGCACAAAAGTTAAACTTATGCTCATAAAAAGCAATGTTTTAATCTTTTTCATTTAATCTTTTGGCATATACTTTCAACTGTTTCCAATGAAAAAATGCCTTGATTTGGATATGAATGCCCACAAGGGTAAAAACCAAATCTTTACCAAGGCTACTATAATACCAACCGATCGATAGATATCATTGATTTCGACAATCATTCAAAAGCACACAACGTTTAGCAACTTATAATAAGAATACACAAATCAAATGAAAAAATAAATGAAACAGGTTTGATCAAATCCCTTTTGCACAATTGGAAAGTACACCAATCCACGAACACCACAAAACAGCTACCGAACCAACCTGCGAAGGCTGCACGTGCACGTAAACCACCACATCGACCGGCAGTGATGCCATGGTCTCGTTGAACACTTCCACCGCTCCGAAATCGTTGTCCGCCTCCTCCTCCGATGATGAGTCGAACGAGTTACCTGGGGAAGAAGATAAAGCTCGCTGGTAAAATAGAAATGTTAAAGATAAAGCTTGGTGGTACATTTGAGGTTTATCGAGGTCATTTCTGCAGTACTATGTTATATAAAATTTATTTAAAAGATTCACTGAAATGCAACAAGTCAAGGTGTCTTCAACACAGGACAAAAGTAAACAGAAATTTGTGGTTTCGACCTAATATACACCCAGGTTATCACGTAACATGCTTTCAAAGGGGCACTGCCAGAGCTTACTACTCTTAAGTTAATTTGTTTCGTGATTAAAAGTTGAATTCGTCAACTTTACACCAAGTAAATTATAACGTTGTGATTTTACTATTTAATAGTACAAACTTGTTTTCTGTGATGGATTCCTCGAGCCATGCAAATTGGGGGTGGCGGGTAGCGCGTCCAAGGTTTGCTCTAGGAAGTCCAGGAAACAGGGGCTGATGATCATCTCAGGCAGGGATTGGATGGAGAACCAAGCGTACACACACGCCCGCTTCAACCCCAGGTTTACCTTCCCCATGTGGGGTGTCGGGGTGGCGTTGCTGATCTGGATGTTTGGAACTTTGGATCCAGGAGCAGCGTTCTGTGAGTTAAAATGTTCTAAGAATGATAGTAAGAGAGATAGATAAAAATACAAAAAAATAAGTAATTTCGTATTTTTCTGTTGATAAAACTCTTGTATGAAGTTTAGTAGTAATTTTAGAACAATCTGTCTTGAAGCTACTTGTATATTTTAATATTTCTCTTAGTGTTTATTTAATATTTCTTTTATTTTTCTACTGTTATTTTTAGGTCACTGAATTTTGTTACAAATAAATAATCTATTTCTTTCTGTATTTAATCAAGGAACATACAAAGATGCATTGTTAAGCCTCGGCGTCATCACAAGAAAGTGCCTTCATGTAGTATTCATTTTATAATGCCAAAGCGGATGCAGTACGTATAAAATCGAAAACGTTTTTCATTACAATTAAGTTAGCAGCTTCGATTGTCAGTTAGCGAATTTCTTGTGAACTGTACCTAGGATATTAGGTAAGGATAGGATAAGATAGGATATACATTTTATCCCTGTGAATGGAAAAACCAAGGGGTTAACATACGGGCAATCGTGAGATTACCTCCCGCCAGCCGTCGGTTTACCGGAGCTATGTAAATGTGTTGTGTGTGGTAGACACGTTCCTTTAATTTGGTAGAACACATTAATCCGTTGGGTTCAGGCCATGTCTGTTACGTGCCTTGCCCAAGGACACAACCGACTCGTTAACGACCAGTTATGAATCTACAACCTTTCGGTTGAAAGGCGTCGCACTTAACCGCCAGGCTAACTGGTCAGACGTATTTACCTGAGGGGAATCTGGAGTTTGCTTGATCAGTTCGTGGTTCTCCGAGTTGTAATGCACCTTCACCTCCACTCCTGGTATGAAGAATGTCGTCTTGTTGGCTAGCATTATTTCGTCGCTTGATTTCGCTCGAGTCTGGCTTGATGAGCTGAATATAAACATAGATGTTTGCTCAAGTTCAAGCTGTATTTCTTATTATGACTTTTAACTAGTACATTGTGCCTTTTTAACAAAATGGTAAAAGGAAAAAGAGTAAAATAATAAGAGAAAACAAACAAAATCAAAATTCTCCACCTTAAAGGATCTGATGGTTTGGTGGGATGACAGACAATCTGACCACCTTGTATTTCCACTCTGATGTCAAGTATCAACTCTAGTTCAGCCTCCATACCAGTGGTCGTCATCTGCAAGTTGCAATTGTATTTAGTATTTACTTCTCATTTCTAATAAAAGTGGAAAAACCTAATGTGTAGGCTATTAGATATAGAGCATGCTTTAAAAAGTTTGAAATTCATATTTTACTGCATATACATTTTAAGATTTTATCGCAAGAGTTACGGTTATGTGCTGCCTGTTAAATAGCTGATTATGTAAAGGATTACTTTTTAGACTATTGTTGTGTCCTGTCAGTTCGGATGGTTAATACTGCCGATGTTCTCCTATCTACTTACGTGTGAGACGTTTTGTGGGTAACCAAGCGATCGAGTATCTTGTGCCCCGTCTACTGTATCGTCGAGGTAGAGTGAGCGTCGCGCCCCGCTGATTCTTCGATCGTCATCGTCTTCAGAAATTTCTGAAAAATATAGAAATAGCATTTAATCGATAGAACAAAATATTTTTTTCACCGTTAATAGCAAAATAACAATAAAGATTGGGTAAACTCTTTAAACGTTTTATAAGCAAACTCTGAACAATTTACCATTTAATATTTATGTTAAAGGAGCAGCTTCTTTATTTGCAGTAACACACAATAAACAAAACTCGTTGTACAAACCTAACGCGACTGGGCACAAAAGAAGATGAAAAAGACAATGTGTAATGACGTCACACATTATGTAAAACGGATGACAGGAGGTCATTACAGTGTACTTTTAATTAGATAAAATAAACTCTAAACACATTACCTTCAACTTGTATATAATTTTCTTTATATAATATCCTTCTGCCATTCATATATTCCAGAAAGATTTAATAAATCTCAAATTCAAAGTGTTTGTATTTACCATAATCTGCAGATGAATTGTCGGACATTGACTCTTCCTTCTTCGCACTCATGTGCACTGGACTGAAGACGTCCTTGAACTGTTCACTTGTGTGCGTTGGAGAGAAACTCCATAGAGGTGGACTAGCCTCACCGAGCACGGTATGTCGCACACTGGGTGGGAGGGTAGAAAATGCTGACTGGGCAGACTTGGGGGGCGGGAGATTTCTGGGATGGAAAATTAGGATTTTTATAGAATATAAACACAAATATTGGAATATAATAAATAGTGTTTTTGCCACAAGATTTCATATAAGTGGATATAAAAAAATTATATAGTGAAAATCTTTGCTAATTTCAGTATACTAAATCACTTCCAATGTTTCAATTACCATTATGAAATGATAGACCTGCTAACAAAAAAAAAACATTGCTTCTATTTTCACAATAAGGGCTTCCAATATTAACTATTAGATCTATCTAAATATTGGCATATTGGACTGCCCGCTGATTTTTTGGCACTAAATTAAATTTTCTACAATCCAGATATAGATTGTACTCCGCTAGACATATTAAGTATTAGTTACACGGGTACTTCTTATTTAAACATGAATTATTTATCTGGATAGCTCAGTGGTGGAGTACTGGACCATCAGCCGAAGGGTTGTGTGATCAAATCTAATATCTAACAAGTTGGTTAAGCTCTTAAATGGGATTACTACAACCCAGTTTCTTAATGGTGGTTTAAACACAGTGGCTTAAACAATGGCAATGTTTTTATGTTCTACAACATGATGCAAAAACACAAAATATTTTTACAAATAAGTTTTATAATTCAATTAACTTCCAATGAAGTAGACCTGATACAACATGAACATTAAACCAAACTTATATAGTAGAATTATGCGAAAAAGTACTTGAATAATGAAAATAACACATACCTCCCTGGTACAACTGTAGACAATGATCTTTGGTGGCCTGGTCTTTTGAAACTTGCCTGTTTGTGTTGAAACAGTTTTAAAAAATTTTAAAAACTTCATATAAAATTAGTGATTCGAAACAAAATTATTTTCATAAAAAACTTTAAACATGTGTGTAAATGAACAAAAAACTACAGTTTATCGATTTCTTATTTTACTTTCTGTTTCTACATTTATAAAATAGTATGGTTTTTGGTTTTCTATACAAAAAATGATTTAATCGACAAAAAATTTATTAAGGATAAACTGTGTTAATCAAAAATAATCGCTTTTAGGGAAAAAAGTTTTAATTAACAGAAATCTTTATTAAGGAAAAAGTTTTAATCCAAAAAAAATTATTAAGGAAACTCACACTTGCTTGTTTTGTGCTAGAGCGTCGCAGTTTGTTACGAAATGTTTGTCGGAAGATAGATGAGAGTGCGACCTCTAGTGTGTGGAGTTTCCTCACTTGCTCGTCAATGAGAGCAGGTTTTGCTCCGAGAGATTTTAGATCATTAACCACCCGCACCTGGTATGGTAGTCGGTAGGTATTAGTGGGGAACATGAAATTAAGTTTTTAAGGTTTGGTTTGAAAAAGCAAACATTAGTAGGGAGAAATACAAATAAATCAAAATTAAAATAAGGTATGGGAACCTCATGTTTATAACTGTGGGTGAGACACAAGAAGTGGCTCAGAACCTGCCAAATAGACCAAGGATTGCACACAATCGAGTTGATGGAACTGTCGAAATTTGTTGTATATGATGATGGCAATAAATTTTGATCCACCCAGCGACCCACTGATTTAAAGAAATGTCTATTGAGTGAAGGACACAATTGACTAGTCAGCAGCTGGCTTTAATCTGTCAACATTTCAGTCTTTAGAAATTAAAGTTTGGAAATAAAATGGGACCTGTGAGAGATACTTATGCCTTATTATATGAATTGCAATAACCCAGTGTAACCTGCTTTAATAACTGTGGGGAGAAAGTCGATGATGCATCAATTTACACAGATTTACAATTATAACCCACTAGGATTTCAGCAACAAATGCTTTGTATACAGAAGAATCAAACATTGTAACCAACCTGGTTCATTAAGTTCCATCTCCAACTTCTTTGTTTTCTCGCGTTGCGTCAGCTCTTTGGGTGATGTCGAATCTGGGGATTTCCCTGGGCCCCCATCCACCGTGTCTTCGAACCCAGCCCCATCCAATTCATTCAGACTCCCCGTCACGCTGTCGTAGTTTAATCTGGGGAGAAGGGGTGGGTTAAACTTTTGTGGGAATGTTTTAGTATTGTAGTGATAGTAGAACGGTGTTTAAACCTCTGGTTTTCTTGCTAACAGATTGACAGGGCAAAAATCATAAAGCTAATATTGTAATTCTGGATAAAAATATGTTTTTGCTCACACTATCCTATAATTTCGTAAATAGCTGTAAAATAATAAATAAATTTTTATGGTAAAATTGCTGGGAATGGAACTTTGCGAACATCACCTGTACCCAATAAAATAATAGGACAAAAAGAGTAAGAATGTAAATAATATCATGCACACTGCAGTAGCTTTAGCAACCCAACAATGAGCACAAGGTAATCTGATGAGTGGCGAAGTGATAATGCCACATGTTAACATTACCTGTCAGACTCAGAGGAGTCTCTTCTCAAGCTCTCGTCATTTCCTGTGATCACCGTCAACGTGTCCACTAGGTGGGTCAAGTAAGCCCCGATCTTGGTGTCGATCTCGAGATCCACCCCGTCCATCTGCCACATGATGTTCACGCTGGTCCGTGCGGTCGGCACCACGCCTGAATCAGTGTGAATCTGGTAGCTGGTGGTGTCAGTGCATATCTGATAAGGAGGATAGATAGGATAAGAGAGATAGTATATTCATGTTTATCCCTGTGAATGGGAAAACCATGGGGGTTACACATGGGCAATCGTCAGATCACCTCGCGCCCACCGTCGGGTTACCAGAGCTATTGCAGTGTGTTGTGTATGATAGACACTTTCCTTCAATTTGGTAGAACCCATTAATCCGCTGGGTACAGGCAATGTCCGTAATGTGCCTTGCATGAAGCATGGGAGAAGCATGGGTAAAGTTTGGGTTCCAGGGAGGGAATACTGTATTCCTGCATTCTACATTGCTTCTGATAATGTGACCAAAATTTATAATCACTGTACTAAAAACATAATGAACTAAAATTCCCACATAACCTTAGCAAAGTGTACTTTTACCGAATAAAGCATTTTTGCACACAGAACTTTTAGGCAATTAGTAAAAGTGAATGGGAATTGAAATCCACACGATATTACATTAAACCAAAATAAACAGACTTATTAGGCTCAGTCCTCTGCAATCACTGTGCTGTGGCACAAGACTGTGCAGCAAGACAATGTTAGATGTGACACAAGAAACTATTTTTTAAACACAGAAATAAAGAGGATTTTATTTTTTTGCAAATTTGAATATTACGGCTATCATACACTTCGCTTATATAATACCAAAGGTATATAGCTTGTCAAAAGCCCTCCCTTTGTACTTTTATGTTGCTTTTCAATTTAAGCCGAACATTCATGATTGTGTTTAATAAAACAAGCGCAAATATCGCATTAAATAAATGATACTGTGTATTACTTTATTTTAAACATTTTTACCATTTTTGATTGCAATCACTTTCCTAGCATTTATTCCAAGATGGAGGCATTTCCATTTAGTTACGTTGCATGGTAGGGCATCGAAGGAATAACTAAGCAAAAAGAGACTTTTCTCACCTCATATGTACCAGCAGGCACCAGGAACGAATTCATGATTACGTTGCTTTTGGATCCCATGAAACCCAGGTTCGAGTCATCCCATGAAGTTTGAAAGTCGTCAGTGAACCGGAGACAGAAGCCCTTGAAGTTTCCCCGAGTAACAAGTGATTTAGCGTAGCAAACACTGATCAAGGTGTTGTCTACTGTGAGAACTAAGGCAGACGGCAACTCTTCTTGGGTGGAAAGCTGAAATAGATAATAAGGGAATGTTCTTGTCTGCTTGGAAAATAACAGAAAAATGTTGGAAAATAGAAGCAGTGTTAGCATAAGCTTTAGGTCAAATGTAAGAACTTGTACAAAAATCATAACATTTAAAAAAAGAGTCAATTAAATGAGAGAAATTAGCTGGAGAATAGCTAACTGTGTGTTGAAGCACATGCCTTAAGACCATTAAAGCCTTTTTTGACGATGCGGACGAAATGACATTACCATGTGACACCTTTTTATCAGTAGTACTTGTGATTTTGTCATTTACAAAGTAAATTAAAACATTTAATAAAAAGATAAGTAAAACTAAACTAAAACAATTGTCAGAACACAGCCATCTGTAAGATTTGACCACTATTACAAGGTTATACATGTAAGTTTATTTATCAATTATGCAAGACAGGATGCAGACCGTTGCTTCAAGGCCTAATTCTACCCGACCAATTAGCTTGGTGGGTTAGTGCATCTCCTTTCAACCGAAAGGTTGCAGGTTTAAAACTGGTCGCTAGCTAGTCGGCAAGGTACTTAACGGACATTGCCCGAAACCAGCGAATTAATGGGTTCTACCAAATTCGTAATGTCTTAATCATACACAACACACTGCAAGAGCTTTGGTTACCTGACAGTGGATATAAGGTCATCTGACGATTTTCCGTGTGTTAACCCACTGGTTTTTCAAATCATGGGTATAAACATGAAAATCATGTCATAAATTATCGTATTATATTAATTTATTATACTGAATTTACAGTTTTGCATAATAAAAATAGAACTTAAGTGACTAGGACCCTAGCGATTTGTGCATAATTTACATTGTATATTTGATGTTTTTCTATGATATTCACCACAAATACCACAATGTTATAGACAAATTTTAAGAGTTGCCCCACGCAAAGTGTAAACAAACATGCAAGGTCCACCTGACATAAATTCTACCAACTTACATCATATGCATTAACATCTTGGGGTACGGGTAAACAAATCCCAAGATCATGGACCGATAGCTGGAGGAAGAGGTTGCTAACGGCAACAGGGTTCGTGGGGTCGTTCATCATCCTTGAGGCATGGATGGCTCCAACAACCTACGAGTTAACAGTTGTAAGATGTTGTATGATTAGATTCTATGACATGGATGAGTGGTGTGGAGGCTTAAGCACAGTTACATGGTTTGGTTGTGTAGTTTGATTCTCAAACACCATTTTGCATGATTTTGTCTTGAACAAGACACTATGTGGAAAATGTGGGGATTTAAATAAAAAAAAAATGATGAAAGATTCATTCTGTAAAACTTATAAAACAAAAATTACATATCATAAAAATCTATGATTTAAAGTAAAAAAATTGGGAAACTTTTTTGCAACAAGTTAACTAAACACATAGAAGTGTTTAAATAGACTATAGGGTTCTTGGGAGTAAAATTGCAGATACTTTTTGTTTAGTACTGTTTTTATTATATCTAATTTACGCAACGTGTAGCGTTACATAGCATCAAGTTTACCGACCTCTTTAGTTGCATGTTTAACTTCCTCATGCAAATCTTCCCTCTTTTCATTCCAGTCATCATACGCATTCTTGTATGCTAGGTACAGCAGGATGGCTGTAAACATTAATCCAATGTTACTCTTATCTGTGCAAACTAGAAATGAACGTGACACTGCAGATCTGATTAGCTTGTGTTCAAAAATTCAATGGAATAAATTGGTGTTTTTTTAATTGAAGTGATAGCATACAATGCAAGCACCTACAACCCAACTGTGGGCATACTAACGACTGCGACTTTTCCATCATGTTTCCACCATCATTTAAAATAAATCTCAGTATTTAACCAATTTGTTGCATAGGACCCTTGGAATACTTAAGTGACCAATGCAAAAACAGAAAAATTGTACAAAAAAACATTCTTTTAATATTGATTTAAGATTTAATTTGGTTTCAACACTTAAATTTTGTTTAAGGCTTTCAATGGACATTTAATTGGTTTTTAGATTTTCTACAAACCTTTTAAAAACTTGAAAATGGCTCATAAAGAATATCTTAAATTTCATAATGTCGCTATCACCACATTTTATATGCTTTAAATGGTACCGCTGTAATAAAAAAGCATTTGTCCTACAATATATTCACCTTCCTTTAAACTCCTATACAGTACTGATATAAACACACTACACAGCACAAGTATTTTAATTTTAAATCTTCTTTCCCACCTTTATCAAATGCAGTTGGTTGCACGAAAAATATTGGACGAGTTAAACTGATAAGGATGATGTTGTTATCTTCAATCTGATCCTCTGGAGTAAAACTTGATGAAGGAGGAATGAGCAGTGCTGGAGAATGAAATGTAGGTTAAAATTATCCAGGAAAATAGTACGGGAAAATGAAAATTTGTATTTGTGTTATTGCATGGATAAGGTTATAGGTGAAAATTTGTAGAGCCCAGTATACAAACTGTTTTTTTCAATATCCTCTATTGTGGACTAAAAGTCCACATAAAGTAATTTAAACAACATTAAACTAAAAGCAACATGTTTATTTTAACTATTCATTACACTTTAGCATCCTGGCAAAATTGAACTCATTAACCGCACTATATAAAACAAAATAATTATGCTTACTTTCTGCTTTAGTATACTGCTCCCGTTTCTGAGTGTATGTGGCTCCCTCTTGTGCCTGCTGTGAGGTGTTTTGGAGTCCGATTCTCGTGGTGAAGTAGGCCAGCTGCTGGAACTCTGACTCAGCTTCCATGTAGACGTCGTTCACCAGAAGGGTGCCAAGTGAAAGGGTGAGGTCAACTTGTGCTTTGCCGAACAGCTTTAGGTACTTGTGTAGGCTCTCTGCAAACAGAAGTTTGTGATGTAAGTTGCATTACCAAAAGGTTGGTTGGTTGCAATTTAACACTTGTTTTTTTTTGTTTTATATTGGAGCAGTTTATCATAGAATTTTAGGCATTTTTGGTTAAATTGCAATATGGAAAGACCGGAAACCGTAGTAAGAATGTCAAAGAATAAATTGATGGATATCGGCAGTGAGACTAAAATTAAAAAAATGAATTCTGAACACTTTCCTACCATATTAAACAAGTGCCTTTATTTTCAAAAGTTTAAAGATAGTATTATCTGCCACTCACTTATTTTCCTGCCAGCTTCGGCCCTAATCACTCTGTTGGATAATTCGAACACCATTTTCCCAGTTTTCAATCGAACAGCGTTGCTCGAAGGTGTGGTGGCCGTTATTTGTATTCCCTAGATGGCGTAAAAGGGTCAGTAGAGCACATTTGATCAACAATCAACTTACATCAACACACTTGACTCAAATCAACACAATCAACTTACATCAACACAATCAACTTATATCAACACAATCAACTTACATCAACACAATCAACTTAAATCAACACAATCAACTTACATCAACACAATTAACTTAAATCAACACAATCAACTTAAATCAACACAATCAACTTAAATCAACACAATCAACTTAAATCAACACAATCAACTTAAATCAACACAATCAACTTAAATCAACACAATCAACTTATATCAACACAATCAACTTACATCAACACAATCAACTTAAATCCACACAATCAACTTTCATCAACACAATCAACTTAAACCAACACAATCAACTTAAATCAACACTATTAACTTATATCATTACAATCAACTTAAATCAACACAATCAACTCACATCATCACAATCAACTTAAATCAACACAATAAACTTACATCAACACAATCAACTTACATCAACACAATCAACATAAATCATCACAATCAACTTACATCGAGTTGAAGTTCTAGTTGATACAACATTGGTTTGCTCTGTGATGAATCCACTGACCGGAGACTGCTTTCCGACCAAATTGATGATGCTTTCGGATCTTTGGATAACTTCTTTATGACATCATTAACCTGGTTGTCACATCATTTACAGTGATATACCTTACATGTGACACTATCAGCATTTATACTACATGGACCTTTATGAACTTTGTAATAATTTTTGAAACAATAAACAAAAGTAAATATTTATATTAAGAAGAGCTCAAATACATAAGTATTATTTTATTAACAGCCAAATTATCAACGCCAGATGAACTACAATTTCCCTAGATTTAGATTTTTTCCTCTTATAAAAGTAAAGCAAAATATAAGCATGTTTTACTACTTATCCTATTTAAGGAAAAAGAAACGAAAAAGCTAACCAAAAAATGTAATTCCCAGCCTGAGCTATAAAGTTAAATTCTTAAGGGAACAATTTTGGTTTTACCTCGCTCATGAATACTTCTTGCAGGAAAATGATCTGGTTAAGTAGATCGGTGGTGAGTGTGTGCTCGAAACTTCCCATCCTTATGAGCATCGACATGTAGTCGCCTTCCTTCATTTGAAGACCTCCATCTGGAATAAGGAAAGTTTGATAAATATTTAACGGAAGAGAAATATGGTAAAAACATGCACTTTGTGTAAATACTCGTATCTTTGGTTAAAATCATTTATCAAGTGTAAATGAAAATTTCGTTTCTGTATTTTGTATAACAAACACATTCTCAATTTATTTTAAATTTCATACAGTTGAGTTTGCAACTATATCAGTTCGGTCCATTATTACTTTTATAGCTTATTACTTTTATAGAAAAATAAAAAACAACAATTCACCATATGGATTTGGTTCTTTGAAATAAATGACAATCATTAAAATTGTTATAAATTAAATTCCAGAATTTGTATTACTCGAAAAAAAATATGTTGAGCAAGATTTCAAAATTAACCATATCCCACCTCCGTAACCTGATGTATTGTCGGTTGTGACATCATAAAGGTCATGGTGTTTCGACTCCCCCTCAGCGCTGATGGGTGGGAGTTCGATCCCCGTGGAAACTGGGTCGATGTCGTTTGAGGGTGAACTCTTAAATAAACCAAAAATAGTATGATTGAACGACCATTTATATCTTGACATCACCCTTCTCTTCACAACATGAATTTAAATGTTTGTCTGAAAAAACGTTTGTTACACGCAACTTAGCTAACCAACTTTATTTGTACAACCGGTTAGCTTTGTGGGCTAGTGCATCACCTTTTAGCTGAAAGCTTGCAGGTTCGAGATTGGTCGCTAGCAAGTTGGTTATGTCTTTGGGCAAGGCACCTAACAGACATTGTCTGAGCCCAGTGGAACGATAGGTTCTACCAAATTAAAAGAACAACTAAATTACACACAACACACTGCAGTAGCTTCGGCAACGGACAGTGGGCAAAAGGTGATCTGACGATTCAGAATAAATTACACAAGGATGATTCAAACCAAAATATTACACAAAGGGGACATTTCTACCATAAGACTTCATATCAGAATAATTCACAAAATAACAATTTACTTCAAAATTCTTCTTCACACAAGAAGAATCCCAAGAATATTCATATATAAGAATATTCAGATAAGTAGAATTCCTTCCAAAATAATCTACATCACAAGAATTTCCACCAGAATAATTCTTATAAGAAGAGTTCACAAAAAAATAATTTTCATAAGAAAATTCACATTAGAATAATTCAGATAAGAAGAATTTACAGAATAATACACATAAGCAGTATTCACATCAAAATAATCCATAACAGAAGAATTTACACAGGTGGAATTAACGGTAAACACCATTCAATCAATTATCACCTCAGAATGGAAATACAATGAATGTTTGGGCATCTTGATGAAAAATTCAGCTTCCGGCCCAATTTTTCCCATCCCGGTTATCGACCCGCTTGAATACTCGGCACGTAACGATGGAAGAAGACTGGCCCCTATTTCTATTCCTTCGGCATCCAGTGAAAAACTGTAAGACATGAATGTTAATCAAAAACAACGCAACTGGGAAGGTGAGATTCTTGTATTTGGTTTTTACAAAGCATTTATTAAAAAATATCTTCAAAACATTTTTTTGCAGAACACATAAGTTTTAAAAACAGCAGAAGCATTAAAAATTCCCAAAAATATTGTTAAAAATATTTTAACATATTTAACACCATAAACTTGATTAGACATTTTTGCTGCAATTTCAAGCCAGCTTTTGGTTATATGCAACACTTAAACCACTAACAGTTATAATTTAAATCTTATAAACCAATTATTACCAGCAAAACTTAGGAACCAAATGTTAAGACCTAAAAACACAACAAATGACAAAAAAAAATTCAAACTTCAACTTATCCAACCTTGCGATAAGTGGGGCATTGTTGGTTTCCGAAGATACTTGGGAAAGATCTATGAAAGCGGTGATTGCACTTGGGGTGATGGGGGTCATCGGGATGGTCTGGTTCGATGGGGTCATTGGTGGGTAAGCTGGACCCATTCCATCAACCGAGTCGAGCGTCCTGGGGTTAAATAATGGTTAAATGAGGGTAATAACAAATAAAATGCTTAAAAATTGGAAATAATTTGTTATTTAAAAAACAAAATGTGAAGTATTGTGAAGTAAATTTAACATATAAATTTTTTAAACATATTTTACAAGCAGGTTTGCTTTTGTTCCCTGAATGATCTGATCACTCATTGCAATATTCTAACAATTTAATACATTTCTTCGCTGTACAACAATTTAGTTAATACTACACACTTAAAGTGGAAAATGAAATAAGCTGTACTCAGCACGGTAAATAAATACAAAATTAAATGTCAAAATAACCAAATGGTAAACATATTGCAAGAATCCTTGCATTTAAATATCGCTTATGTTTTGGAAATGCGTTAATTTCTATTCCTGTATTAATACGTGCAGGTATTCCAGATAGTTATTATGTGCCCTGTAAATCATGCCCTCATGTATGTAAAAATCATTAACTTTGGTATGAAACATTCTTTGCGTACATTTCGTGCTATATAACCCGGCGTGTTTCGCTTTTATTTTATTCACTATGATTCACTACCAAGTACCTCCAATACAAGAAAACAACAGCATATGATAAACATGTGCATCCCATCTATTTACAATGAGCACCTGTAGCCTGGGATTTGGGAGAACTCCATGATGTGACTGGACAAGTGGCGCGAGCCTCGCGACACCACATCGTGCAACGAGGCTGGATGCTGCGGGAGGTTGACCACGATCCGACCGACGAGGATCGAGCACGAGTTCCCGTCGTCGCTGTCTCGCTGGTGGCTGGTCGACGCGTCCAGCGAGCACGAACCAATCCCGCAAGTCAAAATCACCTGGGAATAATGAATGTTGTATATGTAACTAAACATTCTTTGCTTGGTTTAGTTCTTGGGTAATGAACTTAATCAACATTTCTGCAATCTGTTGGATTCTAACCCAATATTCGAAATAATGTTGCAAATATTACACACTCTACAACAGCCACCTAACTGTAGACATGTTGTAAACTGATGGTTGACTGTGCCACAACAACTTTGGTTTTCCCACACACGGAGATTAGTAACTTATCAATATTAAATATGTTGCATATATTTATCTAAGATTTAATATTTCAATTTTGTCTCAGTTTTACAATAATTTATTACGGCATTCAGTGGTTAAACCAAAGTTGTTATATCAGGCTTTTTTAACCTGACATAGGGACATTTTTTTTGTCTTAACTTAGAAAAATAAACCTTTTTCAATCGACTTGTGTGTTCCGTGACATCACCATGCACTTTGGTTAATCCGATATGCATGAACGACTTTGCTTCACGCTTGAATAATCCCACGGAGGTCTGTTTGTGGGATGCGTTGCCCGAAAGTTCACACAGTGACACTGACAACTTCAATTCACCAACTTCAGCAAGAAGTTGGAACTGAAAAGAAAGTATTTTATTAAAAACAATTTCGCACTTAGTCAGTCATGTTTTTTCCATAATTTTTCAGACATATAAATTTAATTTTTTTTACCATTAAATTTTTCAGGAAATTTAAATATTGTTACAGGAAAATTAAAGTCAAAGTTATATAAACTGTGTCTGATCACCATAACCACATACCGAGTCTAAAGCTATCAAGTTATATTAATATTTATTGTTGAACTTTATTCTCGATTAGTCAAAAACATGGTATCACACATGAAGGCTGAAACACTGTAGTTTAGTAATTTATAAACAGTTTAGTAATTTAAACTAAACCATTTAATTTAAACCGCTATGATCGAAATGCATAACCCCATAGGTATACATGTAAATTTGCATTATTAACCTTATTTCACCCTAAATAATTAATGCTTAATAACCGTTCCTTTGAAATATCCCATGTTTACTGATAAAATAACCTGACGTGCGAATATCGATACTTTTTAGAAGTACAACACAGCCCTAAAAATATGTCTGGCTAGTTAGTCTGGCGGTTAAGTGCGTCGCCTTTCAATCTAAAGGTAGCAGGTGCGAAACAGGCCGCTAGCTCGTCGGTTGTGTCCTTGGGCAAGGCACTTTACGGACATTGCCTGAACCCAGTGGATTAATGTATTCTGCCAAATTGAAGAAACATGTCTATCATACACAACACATTGCAATAGCTCAGGTAACCCGACGATAGGCTCGAGGTGATCTGACGGTTGCCCGTGTGTTAAGCCCCTTGGTTTTCCTATTCACAGGGGTAAATATGAATATCCTATTCTATGCTTAAACTAAGTTCTTCTCACCTCATCTATCCGAGCAGTAGCATTCACCACAAGTGCCACGTAAGGCACATAGTCGGCATTCAGCAACCCGTGTCTAGACAGCGTGCTGCCAAATATGTTTCGCTCAGATTCCACACGAAATTCATCTGGAATTTAAATGAATTGGATTTAAGGTTCATACAATAATTATAAATGTTTAAAAAATAAAAGAAAAATGTATTTGTTTCAATTTTGACAGTGATAGTTTTGTACGGGGTCTAGGCAAGGAATTTAATACCATCCTATAATCTAGAGCATGCATGGGCAACCTTTTGTCACGGGGCCAAAATGTGCATTTGGAACTTGACTGAGGGCCGGAGCCGTAATTGTGACTTTAAGTGTAAGCTAGGTACATATCCGTGTGGGTATTGATTGTATTCATGTAATGCTATTTTACATGCAATGTGTTTTCAATTTTGTTTGCACAGGGATATCCATAAAAAATCTATATTGATGTAGGCAGCATTTTCTCTCTAGCCCGACACGACAGTTAAAATCAGTAACTGAAGGGATAAGTCTAGCCCAACACGATTGTTGCGTCATAGGTGTGATTATGCCATTATTATAAAGCTGCCATTTCTTCGGCTATTTGAGCCGACTAACGCCAAATTAATGATAAAAACCAAAGTGGCCTAAAAACACATAAATAAAGCGATTTTGAGAACGTAAGACACATAATACAAAATAAATGAATTTGATATATTACTTAGGCCTACAGCCCTAGAAAATTTATTTACGGGCCGGATGAGAAGCCTTGGCGGGCTATATTTGGCCCGCGGGCCGTAGGTTGCCCATGTATGATCTAGAGAATTCAACAAAAAGATCTCAGTAATATTAAAAAAGAATGCAGCGGCTCTGATAAATCAATTGTAAACTGATGATTACCCATTTACCACTGTCATTTTTCTACACACAAGAATAAAGATATGAATATCCTGTACATATTTATCCTCATAAATTCCAAATATAATTTGGGGGTAAAACATGCTAAAGACAACCTCTAAAAAGTAGTTGTGTTGTGAATATTATATCTACTGATTTACCCTGCCTCTTCGCAACCAAGCTCTGAGGCGGCATATTCAGGTCTGGATCAATGCTGTATAGATCCACCAGTTTGTATAGTATCTGCAAAATATAAAAATGGAGATGGATCAAAGCAGAAGTAAAATCCAGATGTACAGGGCTGCACAATATAAATAAATATGGGCCAGTGATTGGTTGAAATCAATCTTATTCTACCCTGAGAGATTTGGTAGCAGGATTACGGTTGACCTGCAGAAACTAGAACTTGATATTCTGGTTTGGAGCAGATGAATAGTTGTTTCACATAAACAAACACACACACCCAAAAAGTAAAAATGGGAAACGAGGTCAAGTTTAAAAATGCACTGACATCAAAAAAACCCACCCATTAAAAAGCATGTAAAAATGCAAACACATATATAACACAAACATAAAAAAACAACAAACATACACATAAAAATAAAACAAACACTTCCAACCTGCCAACATCTTGCTAAAGTTTCACTTTCAGTGGTTGAAGAAAGAAGTGAGGCAGTGTCGAAAGTTGCAGCGCGAGGGTTTTCTTGCAAAGGTGATGTGTGACGGCGGGTCAACACTTTTCTACATTAAAAAATATATTAAAAAAATTTTCACAAATTTTGCGTTTTTGACAAAACTGTATTTAGTGTTTATTTTTTAACACTGCTGCAACAACTGAAACTTTTACGATTTGCAATGCATTTCTTATCTGCATGTTAAGATACATCAGTAAAAAAAATAAAGACCTTGAATGGCCCATTTTTTAGCACTCAGAAAGCTGTCATGAATCTGGGAGGCAGCAGTCAAGTCCACAAGTATTACTGAGAAAGCTGACTAGATTCTTGACTGAGATAGAACAGAGAGTAAAGGTATAAACTCCAATGTTTTATATGTGTAATATTGGTTTCAACAACTAGAAACTATTTTTTTTTTATAATTTTATGCTGCATTACAAAAATCATGTTTTTAATTTTTCAGGATTCAGCAGATTTGCAAAACCTCCTGCTTAAAACTGTTTAAATTACTTCAATTTTTAAACAGGCATAACACAAACGTTGCCTTATCACAATTACCTTTCGTACTGGTCACCAAATGAACTATTTCCACTGGCACTTGAAACATTGGACACAGTTTTACGGTGACTGATTAAAGGGTCTGGTGAGATAGAACCTTCTGTGTATTTGATCACCTGACAAAAACAAAAGTTTTACGTTCCTAAATATAAGCAAAATAAAAAAGAAATGAAATAAAGTTTTTTGTTTAATAGTTCAGCAGCTTAACTCCAGTTCAGAAGCTTAACTATGGTAACAATAATTGTTAATCAATTGTCAGGTTATTTATCCAATTATCGTCAAAAAAATACCCAAATGTCTGACAGCAAATTTTCAAAATATATATCAAAGGACATCAGACCACCACAACACCTGTATCATGGTCTTGGCTTGCTGTATTGCATCGGAGCATTGTATAAACTGATGGACTAATCTCACAAGAGCAATGTCCACACGCTGTCTCACCGAGTCCACAGAGCATTCCAATGTAACTGTCATTTTCGATCTGCCAATATTTAAATATTATGACTTATGAATTTCAAGAAAAAAATTTGACATTTGGTTGATTTGTAGTATCATTTAAAAAATTATGAACTTAATCTACAACAGTATCTACACAGCCAATGTTAGTAAATAAAAATGCATTTTTCACAGGGGTTATCTGCACATCTGTTGCCAGACACAAATGCAGCTATTATGTCTGCAAAATGCATGCATATTTACTAATATTGGTTTATCGTTGTATATGGTGTTGTTAATTGTTCTGAAAATATTTTAACCTAAGCCAAACTTTAACGAACAAATGACCAGTTCAACCTCTTCCTTTATGCTAACAATGTGGTAACTTGAAGACACTAAAAAAAGTCATAAAGGAGCCAAATGACTTCACTAACATGCAGCCTACAAACACACATACATACGTAATTTGTTTACCGTTTTACAGCCTTTTTCTCCTCTAACAATCCAACATGTTTATCCGTTTTATTGTTATTTCTATTTTTGTTGGGTGATTTCTTCCCCTTGCGTGGGGTCTCCTCACTAAAATGAATAAATAATAAGTTTGAAACATTTATTTTTGGAAGTATTTAAATTTAAATGACAGTGCCTTTGACCATGTAACGTTATTTAATTTTCACTCGCGCTTATTAACAATAAATATTTAGAAAGGTTAACTAAGATAGCGTGGTGTTTTCTTATAATTGCATTACTGCATACTCACCTGTCCGGCTCCTCTAAATCTTGAATAATGGTGTCTATGATGGAAGAATTAAAGCAGAAGCCTTGAAACAATAAGATCACGGATTTCGATTGGCTGAATGGGGTGCTTGCTACAGGTCTCGCCCTGAAAAGCACAGAATGAAATAAAAATTTGCTTTTATAGAGAAATTATTTAAAAACAAAAATGTTTTAACTAACTTGTAGCGTCGAGAAGGTTCCCTTTTTTTCCTTCGACTTCTTGATTCCCGAGTGTAAAGTCTATCAGGTTGTTGCTGGTCAACACTGTAAATTATAGATGGTCAACACTGTAAATTATAGATTACAGCAATATGGGCAAGTCCACTGCAGCTACCGGGACCAAGAATTTAGGCCTTAGAAGGCCCATTACTCCAGTAAATTATATATGGTCACCATTGTAAATAGGGTAAGTTTCCAGCTTTAAATTTTATATAATAAACCAAAAAAAGATTAAGTCAACCGTTTACATAGAATGATCAACAGTTTAATATGTAGATTTATTTTCGGAGTGCTGGCATAACCCCTTAAAAAAAACATTCTACTTTCCAAACAAAGCAGTTCACAAATTCAATCTCACCGTAAGTTCATAAGATTTGCGTCTACTTCGAGACTACCGAGGCATTGTGACTGGACAAAAGTGGAAGATGCCTCTGTTTCCGACACATTGACCCCCGTGTTTATGAGGAAGTGGGAATACATTTCCTAGATGACAAAAATTCTGAATTCAAATTTCAGTTCGATCAACATTTATTTTTAAGGAATAATGAAAATGGCCATAATATCTTCAAAAGTTCGACTTTAATACGAGATGTAATAAGATATCGAATAGAACACAATTGGAAAAAAATGATTAAAGTCACATTTTATACAAAACCTATATTGTTGCAAGTCTAACAACACTACCACTAAACTTCATTGAAACCAACCTACACAGACAGATTGCACTAATTCTTATTGTGCACAAGGCATTACCTTTTTTAATTTGATGAAACATTAGAGAGAAACAATTCTAATACCAATAAGCATATTTTTACATGAAAAGTAATAGTATACAATGACAGTGCAAACTTTTACATGTACCTGATATTTAGGAAGCCGTTCTACTGAAAACTCGAGTTTCTGAATATTTTGGATGAGCGTGTCAATGGTCATGTCTGTTTCCTGTTCCTTGGCTTCTCCAGTCAGCAACATACTGCGTGGATGAATTTGGTCAAGAAAAATATTCCCAATAAATACGTCAAGATATTGAGGTAATTTCGTTTAATTCTTGGTATAGGATAGTATGGTCAGATAGAATAAAGGGGATGAAAAAAACATTTTCACCCATTAATTGTCTGTTTAAGTGTCATATGTGACTTTAAACCTAATTTCTCATTTTTTTAATAATACCTTTCATTTGGACCAGCTGTTTCTTCCTTTAGCGGTTCAGTTGTTGGCTTCTGGCTTTGCTGCATCCAGCTAGTGGCATAGATGGATTTATTAATTTTTTTACCGAGCCAAGTTTTAAATACATGAATAGCCCGTCACTAGGATTGTTTTTGCATAGAGTTGAATATGTACGTGAATTTAAATGTTCCCTTTATCTTAATGAAATAACCAATTGCTAAATTTAATTGACACTTAACTAAAATTTACCACTAACCAATAAATACAAAGTGCAGCAACTAATACATAGGATTACAGACTCAAAATTGAATGCAGGTACGGTACTACCAAAGTTCTCAGCGGCACAGAATTAAATTTGATACAATGTGCTAAAAGGGATATGTTTACTAGATTTCCATCCAAGAAATGTAATAATTACTTCTTAGTACATTAAAGAGTAAAAAAGTCCACCTGTACATGTTCTGTTGTTCATAGCCTACCCCTCCACTGTGTAGCAACTTTGCTCGGTCAGTTATTTGCTTGTTCAGCGGGCTTACTGGGTTTGATGTAGACCCTAAGAATCATGGAGGTTACTATGGGAGAATCCGGAAATGCCGGATTTTCTCACTTATTATACAGAATAAATTAAAAATTCTATTGCGCAACAAACACAATACTTAAGTTTCCTTTACTTCAATGCACCGAGTTCTCGCAACATTCTTTAGTGTTAATTTTTATTCGATTCATTTTTCAGTTTAGAATTTCAAATACCATCATCACCTCCAGACACTAATTGTTGCCTCTCTAAGTCTTCCATCTGCAATGTTTCGTCGTACGGCAGGGTTCCTTCATCTTGCATCACGACCTCCTCGTTAGCTGCATTATATGCTACAGAGGTCACAGGGTCGTCGTCCAACGGTTTCTCGGCGAATAAGGTGATATCCAAATTCCCGTCATATTTTACCGAGGTGCCGGTGAAATTTCTGCAATAGAAAAACAGTAGGTTTTGAATTATAAACAAAATTGCTGAATATCAAAGTCTATAAAGGCTTTAAAAGCAGGGGATGGCAGAAGTATTTATTGTTATGACAAGCTTAAAATCTATTATTATGTGTTCAAATTCATTTACCTAAACAGCTGATTTTATACTTTTTTGTTCAAATTTAGGAAAAAGACACAGTAAAACTACTTTAGGGAGTGCTTGTGTAAAACAGGTGGAAAACACTGGCTTACAGATTGTCATTTTCAAAGGTTAACTGACATTAAGGCATTTAATACATGTACTAGGCAGTACAAGCCCCATGGTAGCGCATTGGGTCACCAGCCGGTAGAAAGCTTTAGCAACCCTAAAGTGGGAAAGTAGGTATCCGACAACGTTGTAAATTATTGTCTTAGGATTTGTCCCACCACCGGAGATATACACAAGTATGGTACTTCTTTTTACAGGAGGATTGTCTATGTAACAAGTGTTGCTTTAAGAAAACAATCTCTTATTGCATTAAAGCATTTATTCAACAATCAAAATTTGGAATGTTTCTAAAGTAATATTGGAAACAGTTAAATAAACAAATCTTGCGAATCTTCGACTACTCTACCTGTTTTCCTGCCTTATAGGGGAGTGAACAGGCGCAACTCTTTTGCGGCGATGTTTCGAGTTTACCCCGTCGTTTTTCAAACTTGCCACCATTTCTGACCACTGACCGACCAGCACCAGGATACCCTTTTCCATTGTTACTTGAGCTGGAATTTCCCTACTGTCAGATACTGCTGATCGGACAAGGTTCACGTTGAGCGGATCACGCAGGAATTTATGCAGCGCAGTGCATAGCAGGTAGCTGGAATTTCCTCGTATGAATCTATAAAAAAAATTCTTACTTGTCATGTTAAATTGAAGGGTAGCAATACTTAAATACATAAATCCAAAAATTGCTTAAAAATCATAGCAGTTAGCTAATTTAAACACACTTGAGTGTCAAATCAATGTAGTTTGATTAGTTTTTCTATTATTGTTTTTAATTTTTTATTTGCCAGATCTACACGCAAGTTCCTATAAATACAGAAAAGATTCCCTTTCTTAAAAAAAAGTAAAATATAAATAAATACAAATCGCACTAACTTGGACACCTCCTGCATTACGTCATGCTTATGATTGGTAAGCTCGCAGATATTTTTCGCCACCGTCCGATCGTTTATTACTGATTCCAGGCCAACAGTGAGCAAAGAGCTGATGACAGCAAAATTTCGCTGTCTCGACGTCTCGTTGAACTGCTCAAGAGCTCCACCCAGCAGATCAGCTGGAGCCAACCAAGCAGAAACGCTTGGTCCAACGGTGGTCAAGAGGTTCCATGTACGAATCAACCGCCTGACAGGTGCAAAAGTGGCTCATTTTCACTGATTCATGTGTTATCACACGTAGCAGTTTATTCACATGTAAGATGTGTATGAGTTACAGTATGGCAGTTTTTGCACAGACTTGGAAGTGTAGTAAATTTTTGAACCACCTAGCTGCTTGAATACACCAGTTTTCAATCATTTTTTTAGATAAATAAGTGATTAATAGGATAATTAGAAACCACAATAAAGTCTTTTTTACAGAGCCAAAACAAATTAAAAAACTAATGTAAAAATAAATTCTTTACTGTAAGAAATTAAAAATTAAATAAACAAAAATATTAGAGTTGAAAGCTAGATATTTTATGCTGTGAGATCTTAAAGCAACTGTAATTTTTGCACAAAACTACAGTTGCATAGAAAAAATGTACAAAAAAAAGGAACATTGCACGAACCTAATAGATTTAACTGGAGACACCACATTTAGCCACAAGAGGTCAATATTGAGCTCGCCATGACAGGCGTGTTCGAACAAAGCATGTTTCGAATCCAACGTAGTGTTTTGCGTTTCTATTAGAAATAATGTAAGTCAATTTTAAACAAAAACTTTTTTAATTCAGAAATAATTACATATAGTCAGTGAGCAGTGTCATATAACAGTTTTAACATTTTTTTAGAATAAAGGCACCATTTGGGATAAAGATAAAAGGATATATCAGGCCTACAATATAATGGAGATATTGTAGTGGGATGTGGTATAAAACAGAAATTATATTAGTTTTTGTTGAGTAAGATGCCCACATACACATATGACTAACTAGTAACTGGTTTAAATTACTCCTACGCATTTACTGAATACAACTTACCATTAACTTTATCAAGCAAATTATCACCATTTGAAGGAGCATTGATGGCTGGTAGCTTTTTCACAAAATTAGCCTTCATGCGCTTGATACCTCCTTCTATCATAACCCAGCCCCATGCTTTGGGTGGGGGCTTCTGTGACCACTTTTCCTTGATTTCTGGAACAAAGAATGCAACATGCATGTAACTGTAGTTGTTGGTAGAAGACAATTTCATTCAAGATCATTTATATGACATTTGTGCTTATGTAATTATCCCGCACACAGTTTTGCGGTGCTATGTTTAGCATACGCTTGAACCGGTATACAATGAATAGTTATCAGACAACATTACTGAAAGGTCGTATCATAAAATTTTACCCACATCATTGTACTTTAATTATCCTGATATGCGCAGAGATTTAAACCATATTGATTTTTTCAATTTTACGGAAATGTTTTTATCCAAAATTTTGAAGATTGGGTCCATAGACTCCGAACAATGATTTACTAATTCAGCTAATGTGTTGTTGTCTGTTATTAAGAAAAAACAAACTTACCCTTATGTTTCTCTATGGTAGCTTCCACAGCTGGCAGCTTAATTTTAGGGTCAAATTGAAATGGGGCTTTGCATGCATCATCGCACAATGCCGTCACACTCGTGCGCACAGGGGTGGCCCCATCCAAACTCATTGTGCGGAGCTGACACACCACCGAGTGCACAGAAGTCCGACCCATGAAATCAATAAACAAAGGCGATGATGTGCTGGTGCTTGCAGAATCCTCCTTCTAAGAAAAACATAATGAAAATCAGCCATTAAAAATTATGCATGTGCACTATGGAAATTGCGGTGATAGTGCTCTAGAATAAGTGATATAACACATATGCTAACATTAGGTTAAGTTAAACATGGTTAGCAACAGGGGTGGGAAAACACTATGTGTTGAAGCATTAGCATATGTCAGAATACAATGTGTTCACTACCGGGTTGACAGAAGCATCTAATAAACCACACAGTTCAAACTGTTTTGTTAATCGGCTTGCAAAACATCACAACAAAACTGGTAAATGCCACTTTTTTTTCTGACGAGTACAAAACGCTCCAGTCACACTAAGCTGTACATCACTCACTTCAATGTCTTCGTCTTCCGGTGCGGAAGACCTGCTTTGTCGTCCAGATCTTATCTTCTTCATCTCTTTCGCCAGTTTTGAATCCACCTCCCCCTCTGCATTGTCCAGTCTACATATTGTGGATAGAACATAAACATTTAAACAAGAAAATTGAAACTGAAAATTGATTTTCTAATTTTTTTCAAAATATTTTTAACTGATATAAAGCAAGGCTATAAATCCAGACTACAGATTTCCAAAAAAACTACCTAAAGTATGAAGTGCACCCACATATACAGTGCGTACCCACATACACATATACAGTGCATACCTACATATACTTGTCCGGCCCGGTGGTCTAGCGGTTAAGTGCGTCGCCTTTCAATCGAAAGGTTGCAGGTGCGAAACTGGTCGCTAGCTAGTCGGTTGTGTCCTTGGGCAAGGCACTTTACGGACATTGCCTGAACCCAGCGGATTAATGGGTTCTACCAAATTGAAGGAACGTGTCTATCAGATACAACACACTGCAATAGCTCCGGTAACCCGACGATGGGCGCGAGGTGATCTGACGATTGCCCGTGTGATAACCCCCTTGGTTTTCCCATTCACGGGGATAAACATGAATATCCTATCCCTATAATTGAAATACAACAAACTGCAGGTGTACTTGTATAAAATTAGAATTGTACAAGCTTGTAATTTCAAAGGTAAATAAATCCAGACCATTTACTGCAGAAAATTTTGGGCCGATAAGATACCACTGGTTTTAGTGCTTGGTAAAACAATGGTAGTGAATAAACCAAAACTACCCGACCTTAAGGTGAGCACTGAAATACAAGGATTCGGCTGCAACTTGTTCATATGAAGGTTAAACACAGGATCAGCACCAAGTGTAGCTTGCACGATATTGACACGCACAAAATCCATGCACACTTGCATGCGAAAGCCTACTTCACTGCTGGGGTCAGACATTGCAAGATCTGGCTGAGACTTTTCTGCAAATTTAATTGTTGTTCAGTTTTTTTATAGATTTTATTGCCATTGAAATCTATATCCTATTAACATTACTAATAACTAGATAAGGGCTAAATAAATGCGTTTTATTGCTGGTATCCATATCGTAGTATCATATATCACAATAATAGTGAATATAACGAGACGAGTAACCTGAGCTGTTGCAGTGTGTTGTTTATGGTGGACATTGCTTTAAATTAGTTTAATCCACTAAGTTCAAGTGAAGTGCATTGTTTAAAAACACATGCAACTATCAAGTGGCTTGCTTTGATACAACTGCCTTCTTAATGACATTTCGGCATATAACTAACTACCAATGTGCTATTCCTATACAAAGCTGCACCTATGCATGTACAGTACCTGTAGCAAGCTTATTGGCAGCCTCTGCAGCACACGATCGAGTTATTTCATCCAACACAGCAACAGGGTGCTCTGCGCTTTGAACGTGCATTGCTGAGTTGACAACTTTTGTCAGCGACTCCAATAAGAATGGGGATAGTTGAATGTCAACGGAATCCTGCAGCGACAAAATAATTAAAAAAACTTGTATATTTAATGACAGGAATTTTGAAACACTTTCTTTTAGGTAAAATGTTAATGCGATTTTATTCCACCATTAATTTCATTTTAACGAACTCAGTTCATAATTTCACTGGAATTTAGTTCATAGCAGCATTTATTAGTCAAAATGTTGATTTATCATCAAGTTATCAGACGCTAGAACATATATAAAACAGACACAATAATGTTCATCACCCCATAAAAAATCAACAGTTGGTCTAAACCCATAATTATTGTTGTGTGTGAGGTTTTAAAATATCACTGACTGGTAAGTGCCCAAGAAGGTATTTGAATAGCTATGTGGTATGTTTTGGACATTATCCCTCACTAACACAGATTATAGACAAACAGCTGTATAACAATTGACATCACCTTGACATGGAGTTTCACATTGGTACAACTATTCTTTGTCGCACCATGGTCATCCAACACATCCATCGAATATCGTCGACCGGATCGGAATTCGTTGTCACTTTTATCCACTACGATAGATGGATGAAATCCTTGCTGTATGTTTTCGAATTCTTTCAACCAAACAGACGATCCAGTTTGAGTATTTTTTACCACGGACACCGGTAGAAAGTTCCGATAGCACAGAATGAGTTGGTCGTTTTCAGTGAGACGTGCTGATGTTTTGGCTTTGGTGGAGTCGGGCTGATCTTTTTCTTCATTCGAGCTCGATTGTTTAACTGGTGGAGACCGGGGTTGGTTTTGATCTGTGAGGAAAAGTGAATCGGGTCGCGGGATATCCTCATCAGGAGTGGGCAAGGGTCTCTGGGGGGCAAAATCACACGATGAGTCAGACGCGACTGTTTTAGTATGTGACGCATCATCTTGGAGATCTGACTCTGCCGAGAAATAAGCATCTGAGCTGAGAGAAGTCGTGCTCTTGAAATCTGACTCGGCTGATCTGTAAAGGTTGGATTCTGTAGAAACAGCTCTTTGCATTGCCTCCGTGTCATCAGTATACAATGACTTTAATTTGACCAGCTTTGGGCGACCGGTTTCTTGCAAGCTGACGGATTTCTTCTGTTTAATATCTATCGATGGATCATGCTGCATTAGCACAGTTCCTGCCGGAATTTTTTCTTCTGTATTTTTAAAAATCGATTTCGGTAATTTTTCAACAAGCTTTGCAGTCGTAGTAGATTCGGCGTTCAAGCAGGTTGATTTATTCGCAGTTGATTTGCGAGAACGAGTGAGAACTCTCTTCCCAGACTGAAGAAGACTCATACCAAAATCCATCCGCTGATCAAATACATCTTCCTCGTCTGTTAAAGAAGCCCCGTCAGTTACATCACAACTAAGACCTTCCGGATCATTCCGACCAGTCTGATGCCGCACTCTGGTGCTTTTGGCAGTTTCGTTGTCATAATAAAAGGTGGGGTGTTTGGTGGTAAGTGGGGTGAAGAAAGCACAGCCCCAAGATTTCATGGTCCGCACATTCTCCAAGAGCGAGGAGAGTTTTGCTGATGTTTTCCTCCGTGATGTTGAATCCACTTGATCCATCTAAAAAGAAACACTGAGTAGTATATTTATTATTTTTTCTGACCACATATCTCAGTCCACTAGGGCATTAATAACGAGGTCGAAATGTTATCTAAATAAACCACTTCGCCATTTGTGTCCACTTAATGAACATTGCCTCAACCCAGTGAAATGGAAATTAATCTCAAATAAATTGGGAAGAATTAATCACTCATGGCTACGAAACATGAATATCCTATATAACAACAATAAAATGCAGCATTCTTTATTTCAATCACCAATTTTCTTAATTATTTAAGCAACCCATTACTTTTCCACCTCCTAAAGAAAGTACAAATGCAGGCCTATTTATAATGGTATAAAATAGAAACAAAAAAATCCCAGCAAAGGCACTCACATCCCATAAGAAATCCAGGCGTCTTGTTTTCCGATCATGAAACCTCAGGAACTCATCTTGAAATGCGTGAAGCTCTTTGTCCTCGGTTGCCACGATGATCTGAGTAATGAGGGGTCCAAAGGAAACCTCTCCCGCATCCAACCATTCCTCTGCTTGAGTCACTACGGAACACAATGATATTTAGGAGGTGAAAATATAAAGAACAAATTAAATGTAGATAAGGTTTTGGATTATTGATAAAAATTCACTTTAAATCCAAACCATAAATTTTCTGCAACATTTTAACTGTACCAATATGTTAAACCCAAGGCATCAAGGCAATATTGCACTTTATAGTAAGATTGGGTAAACATCAAACCAGTAGTGGGGGGTTACTGTAAGTACACCATGATCAGGAATGTAGACTATAAATGCTCCTCAGGCCAAAAAAAAATACAAGTAAGTTACATTTGATATCACAGTTAAAGATTGAAGCTAAAACTTTAAGGTTTTATGCACACATAAAAACAACCCAAGATTACTGGTGCATAAAATACCCACTTGTCTTTGAATCCATTAAAATCCTATGTTTTATTTTAACGTCCTCCGCTATGATAGTGGATGCTTCAGAAATTCCGAAGTTTTGGACGTTGCTGTTGGAGATGGTCACCGGAGCGACTTGAAGATCAAATACCGAGTTCGGCTCCTCCCACAAGAGATGTAGGGATTCGATCCGGATGCGGTTCATTGAGTACTTTACATCCAGTTCATCCACCGGCTTGCCATTCTGAGAATGCATGTTAACAATTGTCAGGAAGAATTGGTTCAGTGAAGACTAAAGGTTGCAGCAAAAACACAGTTGCTTGCTAAACTGAATGCTGTCAGACATCACATTACATTAGTAAGAGGGATTTCACAGCAAGATCCAGATTGAAAAAGTAGGCCCTCCATTTATAAAGATGGATATAAACAGTGATTCATATACGAATACTAAAGAGTATAATAGTCTATTACAAAAGTAGTTTGCACAATTTGCCCTTACTTAATTTACTATTTTACCATTAAATTACTTATTTATTATTCTATTAAAAGTAAGAAAAGTAAACCTTCTTGGTGAAATCCCATGTAATTCCAGTTGGAAGGTATCGGTTGGGAAAAGGTGTCACCAACTTATTATCATCATTCTTAAGTAGGTAGATAAAACTTTTTCCCCAATTGATCAGTGCCATGGTCTGAAATGGAAGCAAACACATAAAACTGGCGATTTAAGCCATTTAGGAGTCGTTGTAAATATGGTAATAAAGAACAATACTGCTGAGTGTACTATCACAACAAAAATATCTAATTACAAAATATTATTTATTTTTTACACAGCATTATTATGTTAAAATAACCCAAAAAACTATATTCCAATATAATAATTGCCTTTTTAAACTATCTTTTTTCTTTTTATACCATACTTCCTAAAGTAAGAAATGCCTTTTCATACTTGGGGTATTGTGAGTTTTCCCTCTATCAGACCGACTAAAATTTCAGTGCACCAGCCGTACTCGATCGTGGTTGCCCCAAGAGGTAGACCTGACCCACTAAACATAGCGTGACCCCGCAACTGGAGGTCCGGTAGTGCAATCCAGCCTTTGTTTACTGCTCCACCAAGTGGTGGAACATCCGATTGGCTCAGTTTGTCGTTGAGCTCAATTTCAAGGCTGGAGAGCAGGAGCTAAAACATGTAGAAATATTATGTTAATAGACGCATGAGGAATTTTGTACAAAACGTAATTTGACAGATTTATTTATGATTTGTTACTGTTTAACAAATTAATTCTTTAACTCTTTCCCTCCCAACTCGCCATATATCGCGAGTTGGTGGTAAAACATGGCATCCCGACTGTACATAAATGGGTGCAAATCTAAAAAACGATTTCTCCGCAATGCGTAATGGTAGAGACCTCAGCTATGGCTCATTCGATCAAGGAAACCCTATATTTTATTCTCTGTGATTATCGTGGAGAAATATTAAAAATGCGAGGAGTGATAGCCTTTCTTTTTCAAGGCTTCGCCTCTTATTTCTATCGATTTTACACGAATTTACACGTGACTAACTCAGCCAATAGGAGTCATGTTAACTTGCAGAGAAGCTCTTTTTGTCAAGCAAGTCTTTCTTTACATTCTCTGTGAATTTCGTGCCGTTGAGATAAAAAGGAGAGCGTTGGTGACGTTTTCGCAGCAGGCGGTTATGCTTCGTGTTCACCAAAGCATGAATCCAGCTGGGCCTGCTGAGCGCACGATAAAGAAAAAGGCGGCGAGACTAGCTAGTTCGGTGTGCCCTGCTTTGAAGAATATTGGATATAGTATTTGCGTTTGTTTGGTTTTGTATGCCCTTTTTACACTACCTTCACTGTTCTTTTTTATACTTTTTACTATTTTAGTTCTACAAAACTAAAAACTTCAATGCGTTTTGGTTCAAGTTTTCATAATATAGTCAGAAAAAAGGGAAATTTCAATTACAAATAGTAAAAAAAACTACTGAAGATAGAAATACAGTTCGAATTTTCCTGAGTACAAAAACTATTAGACAATCTACATTCCAATTTTCATCTCATTTGGGCATTCCAATAATAAGTGAGTATTTCGTTTGTCAGTGCACCTCAAATTTTTCAAAGTCGAGCAGAATTTTCTTTGCATAAAAAGTGGTGTTCACTAAAGTTTACATAATATATTCTTTATTAGAGGTAGATTTTAGATGTGCAGCTTGTTTAAAAGAGGGATAAATTATCTTTCCAACCATACTAAATATTAAATCATAGCATAAACTTTAGAAAAACTGTGCTAATTTGAAAATGACTAAAAATTGTAAAAAACACTGCGGGACAGCATGTTTGAATTAATGCATTTGGCCGGGAGTGAAAGAGTTAATATAGCAGATTATCAATTGTGTCTTAATTTATTAAACAAATGCTTCAGTCATTATTGCAACCATTCTCAATGACTAAAGTGATTTTCAAATCGACTTAGTGATGGTTATAGGTCCGAACAATTAGCTTGGTGGGTTAGCGTGTTGCTTTTCAGTGAAATTTGCAGGTTCAAAATTGGTTGCTAGCTAGTCGGATGTATCCTTGGGCAATACACTTAACAGGCATTGCCTAAATCAGTAAAATATTGGGTTCTACCCAATTGAAAAAACATACGATTATACACAACGCAATAAAAAAGCTCCGACAACCCAACTGTGGGCGCGGGGAAACCTGACGATTGTCCCAGTGTTAAACGCCCCTTGCGTTTTTCCCAGACGGATAAACATGAATATCCTTTCCTATCCTACTAATAAGGTATGACCATGTTTATCATTCATATAACAAAACTAAATATATATTTCTCATTATGTTTAATAAGAAAGCCTTTGTTTACAGTAGTTCGTGAACATTCTCGCAGTCTCCAGTCTTCCTTACCCGGGAGATACTTTATTTCAAACTAATACACATAATAGCTAACCTAGGACAAACATGACTACGGTAAACATATATTAACTTAAATCTTATTTTCTGTAGGTGGCTTAATTTAAAGGGATAAATTTGATCACAAATGTTCACTGCAGCAAATGTACTTCAACTTACCTGTAATCTTGTCTGGTGGTAATTCTTGTCCATTTCGAAGCTAAGCAGGTTTAACTTCACTCTGGGAGCTTCCTTATACACAGAGTTGTAGTGGATCGGTAGCACTCCGTTTATCTCATGTAGGTTAACTTGAACGGTCACTTGCAAAGGCCTAAAGCACAAATGATAATGTCAAGGTAAAAACCTACACAAAGAGATCAAGGTAAAAATAGACTTTATTGTAGAGTTTAAGTGACGAAAATCAAACCCAGAACCTTCTAGTCCTACAGAATAACTATACGTTTACAAAACCCAGCAAAAGTACTCTTAGTAATATGTGGCAATTGGACAAATGACGTTAACCGTTGACAATTAGATTGCAATTTCTTGAAATGGTTACTGTATTTTTATGACACACCTGTACTGGAGTAGGTTCACATCAGAACTTGTGCAAGTAGTTTTATCATCAGCCATCCACCCACAAGGGGGAGCACCAAAGTCAGTGTACATGTCATCACATCCAAAGTAATTCTCCTAGGAATCAAAGCGAATTTTAAAACAATTATTTTTTATCTGCGTAATGTGATAGCTCCAAATAAATCTACTATTTCTGCTATTATTAATACACTTTAAAAAGCTTAGCTCCAAAAGTGTCCATGTGATACTCCTAAACTACAGCACCATTTAGTTCTGACCTTGCCCAGCCTTGACGATAAAGTTGATGTAAGTCCATAGCAATTAATAAACGGCCTGATTTACTTACATATGTACTCATTATTAGCAATAAGTACCGGTATATAAATCAAAAAATTCATACATTTTCATACAAGTCTGGTACCTTAATATTCAGCAGCAAATCCAGTAGAGTCCCGTACAGATACAGTGTTGAGTTGGCTCCCATGACGAGGTCAATTCGAATCTCGTCAGATTCCATGGATGTGGGGTCGAAGGTCACAGTGGTTTTTACACGACCTTTGACACTTGACTTTTTCTGCAGTTGAACAGATTTCTTTTCGTCAAGATCAGGAGTGGAGGCAGTGGAATGGCTCGATCTGAAAATCGGGGAACGTTGAAATTACTGAAGGTGGTAATTGGTAGATTTTTAATTAAATTTTTTACTTAAAATTCTTGTTTCCTAGAATTTTTTATACACGAAATTAAAATTTAACACACTTTTTCTCTAGACCAAGTTTGAAATCTAAAATAAAATCGTTTATGTT
>CH003388.1:276534-318427 GCA_000149265.1 Ciona savignyi
ATTTAGATATAAACACATAAAAAGGCAGTAATTCAAAAAAACTAAAGCTTTTTTTAAAGTCACCGAGGGAATGGCAAAACCCGTGTGTAGGCCTAGCTCTTGAGGCTTCAGAATTTTCAAATTAAGTAGTTAAAATGTAAAATAGACCATTATTTTACAATGTAATATACACTTATTTTTTAATTTCTTGCAATGTAAAAAAGAGAAACTAATCTAATCCTTCTTAACTCTGCAGGCATAGGCATTACATGATACCATTTTAATTAATATTAAATAATAGAGTACCAGCTCATGTTATGCCATTACGAGCTCAGTCTGATTAAACAAAACTTTGGATTTATAATTAAAAAAAACTTAAACTGTGTTGCCTTGCTGTGCCTCCCAAACAAAGATCAAAATGTAAACAAATCATGAGATAAACAAAACATCAGCTGACCGCGAATATGACATCATACAAATGTCAACACCCGAAGAAAGCGGAACGATTATCACATGACCTGACATAAAAATAACAAATGTTTGAACAACCCCGGACAATCCGCGTGAAGTAAATTTATTTGCCTTATAAAATTACACATTTAGGTTACAATTTAATATCAATTTTATATTATTATAGAACCGTCAATTAGTATAACTGATAATCTTGGTGTGCACAGCGTTATATTTTGTTAGTGTGTGCGCCTTTGGTCAGAAGGGAATTGAAGGATTTATACAATGTAAAGTCGGAAGACAACTGCATGTGAAAGGGGATTTACAACTTGGTGCGTCATATAACTCCTGAACACGATGTAGATTTCAAAGCTATTGCAATGTGTTGTGAGCTGTATGATTAAACAAGGTCGGCTAAGATGCTTTGCTCAAAGATCGATTAGCTAGCGACCAGTTTTAAATCCAATGGACTTCCGGGTGACAATCTAAGCACCTTTTCCAATTTTTTCCAAGGGAGAAATTCTAATGTTAGAACATTGTAGTTTACTCTTGCAATTACAACAGCCACGATTTCCACTATTCGTACTTATTTTGAACACTCCTTTGGAAACTTTTGAAAACGGGGTCCCTCTAAGCGATCCGGCCGGTTAGTCTGCAACCTTTCGATTAAAAGGTGGCGCACTTAACCTCTAAGTCTAGACCAACCGGCCAGACATTGCCTGAACCAAAGCGGATTAATGGGTTCTACCAAATTAAAGAAACGAGTCTATCATATACAACACACTGCAATAGCTCCGGTAACCCGACGGTGGGCGCAAGGTTATCTGACGATTGCCCATATGTTAACCCCTTGATTTTTCCATTCACTGGGATAAACATGAATATACTATCTTATCCTATCCTATTCAAGCGATCCATGCGACCCAAGCGATCCTGTAGTAATTAGAGGTACCGGTGAAAACTTAATTAAACCCAACAGTACTTACGAAACTGAACGCTCGGATTTGAGTTGACTGGGTTAATTATACGTCATAACTTTTCACCTAAATGTCTAAAAACAGTCACCACTAGCCAATTAAATATGGGCAATTAACTTTGTTCATGCCAGTATACATTCTGCTGGTTTGCACAAAAGTTGTATTATATGTTTTTATCAAATATCACTAAATGTAATAGCTTCGACAACTATAACGGGCCATGAGTTTTTTAACGATATTATTTTTTTTCGACTATTTGTTATACCGTATACCTATCGACGGGTGACTCCAACCAAAATATATCCGCTATAGATAATGATTAAGAGATATGACTTTCAATGCGACTGCTACTTTTAATACGTTTTTGTTTATAAACTATCATAATATTTGTGACATATTATCTCTTTTTTCCTCTACCTGTATCCCTATCTTCATTAACTTTATTTATACTTTGTAACTTCCCGACTCGGTTCGGGCTCCTTGCACCTGTCTACGTGGGAAGTTGTAGACAGCGTTATCTTATTTAGAGTTTAAAATAACGCGTCATTTTCCAAAACTTATATAAAAATTTCGATAGTGGAACCCCGCTTACCTGACCACCTATGGGACCGTCATTAAGCGGTCGCGTTAGCGGGGTGGTCGTATTAGTGAATTTTGATTTGGAGCAAGTTGTCGTTGTATGCAGTCAAAACGTCTGCCTTTTTACCAAATTACCACAAAATGACATTATTTGTTATCAGATAGGCCTACTGCAGAATTAATTTAAACAAATGTTAGCACTGACGTTTATTTTTATAAGATTTAGTTTTGTTTGCCACCATTTTTTTCGTTTGTGAGTAAGCGCACATTTAATCTTGTTGTTTTGATCATAAAAGAAATTTAACCTTATTATTGTGGTGAAAAGCCCAATTATTTAGCAGTGTGGTCACTTAAGCGGAGTTAAATTTAAAGTTTTGGACCAAAACATGGCGGTCCTGGTCTGGAAACCGGGGTGGTCGCGTTATTGAAACAGAATACAATGCATTACTATAGTAAATTATTTGGGACCGCACTAAAGTGGTCTTGATAGTGAGGTGGTCGTGTTATCGAGGTGGTCTCCAAGCGGGGTTCCACTGTATACAATGGCGACGACAATTCGTACAACCTTGTTCGTTTTTAAAACATTAATAAAACATTTGTCGTACATTGTTTGTTTTTTTTGTATTTTTGCAACATTTACACAAAACCATATAAACTGCTGCTATACAAAAATCCTCGTTTAACCGATGTAGAAGGTAGTGGGATCTGCTTTCATGTTATGTCAGTCTGCGTATATCCGAACACGGTGCGGCCCTCGTTCCAAAGTAATGTAAGGTACTGAAACAAGGCGCCCCTGGGTTCCAGATATAGCCTCTTTTGGAACAAACGAACTCATAATATAAGTGAAATTACTCGGGTGGTAAGATTTTTACAGCCTATTTTGACAATACCACTAAAGCTGGAGCCCATACTCGTTCGTACATCGGCAATTTTTTTTCAACAAAACAGCCAACAGAAATCAACACCTTTATTTTAAAAAGCACTGCTCTACTATTAGAAAACTTTACAGCTAAACGAGAACACCGGCGTGCAGTCGAGCTTTCAACCAAACAAACATTGTAGAATCACTACCATTGTTACTAACAATGGCTTAGGGAGGCTACTACTCGTCACATCCTGCCGCGAATAGAGGTCTTAATTGGTTAGCCTATACGCCATATTTAAAAACGAAGAAAGTAATTATTCAAGGCAGATCCTTAAATAGTTGTTACTATAGATAGATGAACATAGGTAAATTAACAAAGAGGTAGGCTACCCGTTTTTAAATGAAGCCCGATGATTATTTAAATTATTATTCGGATGGCCAGGAGCAAGAAAGTCGATTTCTGTAGGCAAATAAAGTGCCCGCTGAAAATGATCAGCTTTCAAGCACTTCATTTGCTTACCAAGCTTATTCGGATAAAGACATTTTCAAGTCAAATTTTGCAATACGGTTTTGGTACTGCTAAAGACATGCTCTGAAATACTTAACAACCCGTTTCTCGTCCACAGTTCGTTACGTTATTATTTCCAACACTTTAATTGGATTTTTAGACATCAGGGGTGATTCATCTGTGAATGCGTGACGTGGGGTTAGCTGAATTGCCGAATCACGACCCTCTTTGTACGTGTGAAAGATTACCACCTTGCTGCTAAGTGAGTGGAACCTTGTAAGCTTTAAATTAACTAGAGAGTGTCAACCACGTGTTAACCACCACTATTTGTAAAACACATGTTGTATACCCTTTATTCATGCTACAGGGTCCCTAACCACAATTTGTATTTTATACACTGAGTAGGGGAAAGTCGGGACCAGTGAGCCACTTTTTCGAAAATGTTTCATAAGATTTCTATGGTTGATGCACTTGCGTTAAAAACAAGTGTTACCAGTGCTACCATATTTGGAGTTTATTTTGATAACGTTTGAAGCTTTTTAAATGTAAGCTGTGCTGACAGGGGCCCAAAATGTACCAAGACTCAAAGTGGCTCAATGGTCCCCTACGGTTGGGTCCTTTGAGCCACCCTATAGGGGCCTTTGAGCCACTTTAAAATTAACAGTTATTTTAATTGATAATCACATAACTCAATCAATTTAGTAACCACAACCCACTTTAAACAAACAAAAGTTTTATTAACACTTACTACAGTACTGTTATATTTATTACTGCGAACAGTTAACACTTGGAAAATGTATCACCCCCACAATTGTCTCATATATTGCATCTGTTCAAATGTATATTTAGACTGGTCTGCAGTGAACTGTTTTATTTCGTTTGATCTACTGGCGGTACCAATATACAAGGGGGATTATACTATTTGTACAATTTTATCAATTGAAACAGAATGTATATCATGTAAGACCGGGTCTACAAAACCATCGGACTTAGGATGTTTTAGAAGAAAAAGATAATTCCAGTTCTTGCTGCAGCTTGCATACAAAAAAGGGCTCTTTTCCCATCGTATTCTACTTCAACAAAATCATCAACTTTTGCATCAGAAGATAACACCATGTTAAAACCTTTTTCAGCATCGGTCTCTTTACTGCTTTCTAAATTACCCGAACATGTGAACAATTTCTGCCTAGATAGTCACTCTTTCTTTAAGTGATGAGAATATTTAGCTTCTGCATCTCTCTTCAAAGCCACCTTGTATGGTTAATCTGTTATAATACTTGACTTCATCTTTTTTCGATTGCTGTTCTTTTCTCCAATTGGAGCGAGCATGTGGATGAGGCTGAAAATTGTTTCCGACTTACTCCCTTCTGGATCTGAAACTGGACTGGTACTCTTTTCTTGCGTAAACTTTCTGGTTCTGCTTATTAGAAACTTCGCTTGGCAAAAACATGTTCTGTTGAACAGATTTCTTTTTTCATGATGACAGATTCCAAAGCAATTTTCATTTCAACTTTACTGAAAGAACCATGTGAAAATTTGTTTTTAAGGGGCATTTTTAATTTGGGTAACTTCAACTAAAAGAATTTATCCTTAACTAAATTTCTGCAAAGGCATATTAATTAACATATTACCGTATTGCAGTTTGCATACTAGGTGTTTCGTTAAAATAAAATTTTTAGGCTATTCAAATATGAAATTATGGTATAACCTATTGGCTGATAGGCCTGTATTGTACAAGTATACTTGTTTTAAACTGATTAAACCATAAAAAAATTATTAAAATCACGATAAAATATTAACACCAGCCTTTAAAAGCCCGTCATTAGGTACGAAGTAATGGTTCATTGGTCCCTGTAAAAGGTGGCTCAATGGTCCCTACCTACAAAGTCCAACATTTTTTAAAAATTACCATTAAAATATAGCTTTGATTTGTAAACAGTCTACTAAACAGAAACAGTTACCTATACTCTATCACTGACTAAAATTATTTAATCTTAACAATATGCTGCCTTGTTGCTAAAACGAAATTACGATTGGGAGTCATAGTTTAAAAACAGTACACAAAACACAAAAACAACTACCACTTCAACAATATTTCCGCGAACGTCCCGCCATTTTCTACGTAGTAATCAGTTTTCATAACGATTCGATTCGTGATTAAAATTGGCGCTAAAGAGTTTTCGTATTGATTTTAAGTGGGGTGGTTCAAAGGTCCCGCATGGTCATGGGTGCCGACTTTCCCCTATGTAGTTTGTTTTTGCAAGCATAAACGCATGGGTCCCATAGTTAACAGACCAAACTTAATTTACATTTTTAGTAAAATAAAGAATAAACGTTTTAAATTTACGAAGATTTTACCACAAATGTTTTAAATTATAGCTTCTTTTCAAGCGCTGTAGTAAAATAAAGCTAAATTTCCAAAACGGCCCGATTTAGTTTTTCATGATTTCAGGGGAATTCCCCTGGGTTTGGTAGATAAGTTTCTGTTTTTACATAAGTGAGTCATGTTAAGTAACAATTCTTAAAGTTTTAATCTGATTTGTCGACTTCTTGTTAGGAGATGTCATTGCGATTTGGCATGTCTGCCACAATCAAAATTTAGGAACATATCTTTGTTTTCATGTAAATTAACCTAATTAAATGTTTTCTTTTTTTAATTGGCACAAAGTGTCTAATATTTTAATATTTTTCCGAATTTTATTAAAATTACAGCAGCCGTTCAAGTGCTATGCCCAAAAAATCTATTTTTTTAGAAAAAAAATGTTTTGGTTTTTAACGTCTCAGGGGAATTTCCCTAGATTCATTACCCAAAATTTTGGTTTCTGCTTATCTAGATTATGTTCTGTTACAAATGTCAAATTTTCATTGCAATTTCATTACTCCTTTTGCTAGATTTCGGGGCAACATGGCATGCTTGTCACAATCATAATTAGAGAACAAAATCCGATTTTTAGGGTATTTCCCTGGGTAATTTTTTTATTTCTTTTAAGTGTTAAATCAGTGACTAATGCACTTACATTCCACCAAATCTGATTCAAATTGTATCGGTCGTTCAAGCGCTATGCCCAAAAAGGCTATTTTTTTAGAAAAAAATACCGTTTTGATTTTAACGTCCCAGGGGAATTCCCCTAGATTTATCACCCAAAATTTTGATTTCTGCATATCTAGACCATGTTGTGCAACAAATCACCGAGTTTCATTGCGATTTCATTAACCCTTCTGGTAGATGTCGGGGCGACATAGCATGCCTGTCACAATTATCATTTAACAGCAAAAGTTGAAATTTTAGGGTATTTCCCTAGGTAATTTTTTTTATTTCTTTTAAGTGGTAAATCAGTGACTAGTGCACTAACATTCCACCAAATTTGATTCAAATTGGAGCAGCCATTTAAGCGCTATGGCCTAAAAAGCTATTTTTTTAGAAAAATATGACCGTTTTGGTTTTTAACGTTCAAGGGGAATTCCCCTAAATTTATTACCCAAAATTTCGGTTTCTGCATATCTAGGCCATGTTGTCTAAAAAATCATCAAGTTTCATTGCGATTCCATTATTCCTTCTGGTAGATGTCGGGGCGCCATACCATGCCTGTCAAGCGTTTGCGAAAAAAAAAAAAAAAAAAAAAGAAAAAAAAAAAACGGACAAAAACAATATGTGTCCCATTTTTTCAAATGGGACCCATAATTACGACATCGATGGCCAACAGTAATATACGCAAGGAGGACTTACCAGTAATATTTTCCTGTAAAGCATCAAACTTTCCAAGAAGCGGTGAAAATCTGGCACGCTCATAGAAGCAGTCGGATTATTTTTAGTAACTGTTTTTTCAGTGATTTAGAAATTCCTTTTTTTATACATATAAAGCACGAACATATTTTTGACAACGACTTTGTAAATATATTTGGTTAGACAGGTTTGAAAGTGGACATATTTAAGTCTCAAACTGCATACAATTGTCGTGATTGACCGTAATATAGAAAAAACCACAATAATTTAAGTAGCTGTATGAAATTAAATTCCGACTCAACTTTATAAGTCCAAACAATTTTTTATGGTAAAAAAATTAATCAGTTGCATTTGGAGGATCTTGATCAAAATCCTTATCCTGAACCTCCAAATCTTCACCATATGGAGTGCCATATCAATGTTTTGCAAGATAATATCAATGGAATCTTCATCAGTGCGATCCAGTGGCAAAAATCGTACCATACCATAGTCATCAATTAATTCACAAATGACCCTCGTCAAATTTCCAAACTTTTTACTATGGTAGGAGGCATCTGCGGCTTCAGAGTCTGCAATAGCTAGCATATTTGGGTCAAGATATTTTCGTATTTGTTTTTTCGACCGTTTCGGCAGTAAATCAAGTTTTGTCATTATGCTGATTTGCGAGATTTCTAAATTGACCATACATGATAAAGAAGACAAAACCCCAGATACAAATTTGCTAGGGTCACCCAAAAACTGCGAGTCCACTAAAAACACACCGCAAAGTCGAAAATCCCACGATTGTAGTGTTTCAGTCAGCATTTTCATGGCAGGAAGGTGAGTGTACAACTCAATTTGACCTGGGCAGTCAAATATAAAGTAATCGTCTTCTTGTGCTTCGAGATTATCTCTTAACCACTCAAGGTTTTTCATGACGTACTCCATGCAGAAGATAAGTCCTCCATTAGGTCCAAATTTAAGATCTTCATCTTCCATAACATCTTCTAATTGTACAAGTTCCCTGGTGGATAGTTTTTTAGTCATTGCTTTTTGGACAATACAACTAAATTCAAATTTACAAATTAAACAAGTCACTATATGTTAAAACGCATTAATTAAAAATTTACTTATTTGTTTTGTATTGTATTCAACAAATACATTGCATACTAAGGGGAAAGAATGAAGTTAAAGTTTAAAATTATAAACATTAACAATAATTTATACTGTAATTACATGGGATGGATAAGCTAATTTGTTTTTGTGAGTAGACAGTAAATTTGTTTTTTTTGCGATTATGCCATTTTTTGCGATTATATCAGACAGTAAATTTGATTTTTTGCGATTATGCCAGGTTAAAACCCCATCTTGCTCCCAAGTCACTGTTTTTTTATAATAAGATGCCATGCAAAATGTCACCTACTGTTAAAGGAACAATTGTAGTGTGTGTTTTCGCTTGCAATATAAAACTTTATTTTTTCATCGAACTAAACATATCCACAGAATCATGATAACGTCCAATACTAGCCTGGCAATGAGACATAGTTTGGGTTAAGAATTTCATGCTATATTAACAATTGTCATTTTACATCTCAGAATTTGCCTTAAATATCTGAGATTTAAAACAGAACGGTATACAAATATCATGTAATGGTGTTGAATAAAAAAAATACAACAATTATTTCATACCTGACATCAACTGTGACCGAATACTTAAAATCTTCAGCAGCTGGATCAAAATTGACAATAAAGCATCTACGTTTGAGTGCTCTAAAATGGTCTTCCATCATTGCACAATAAGTGCTTTTTCCACTACCAGCTGGGCCCATTACGATTTGTGCATATTTTGGCATGACTGTTTTTAATACTATGGAACTTTCTTAAAAGAGTAACATTTTGCAAAAATCTGGAATATTAAGAATTAAAATACCATTACTGTTGTAAAATACCAAGTTAGCATTTAAGATGACATAAGGTTAATACAAGACTTAATATCAACAACATGTTTTAGATAATGTTTTTTATAGTTGCTATTTACCAATACAAAAATCCTTAAAAATCACATCTAAAATCTCTTCTGCCCCAATTTTGCCTGAAATTCTGCCTAATTCATTCATAGCCATTCTGTAATATTCCGCAGATATAACAACATCCTTACTGATGCAACATACAGCTTTTTCTAGACAAGCAACACAGTCTGTTAAATGTCGACGGTGTCTTTGTTGAGTGACACTGGGTATTTCTCCGGCACCAACCCCACCACAGAGCGTTTTAACCCGTTGTGATAAATAGGTTAAAAATTCCGGAAAACCTTCCAACGTTTTACATGATAATGGCAGTAAGTTAGGAAATTTTAACTGCAACTCATTTATAGCCGAAAGATGACCATTTTCCAGTAAATCAGATTTGTTTAAAACTACGACTAAATTTTCCATGGAGTGCTTATCATCCTCCAACAGGAGTTCACTTGTATGCTGATTCAAATACAAACGAAAATCCATTAAAGCATTTTTGTTCACTTCTTGTGCACTTATTAATAAAACAATAAGGTCTGCATCCTTTGCTTTATCATAAGCACGAACAACACCTTCTTTTTCAATTATATTCTGGCTACTTCTTAAGCCTGCAGTATCGCTTAATAGGATGGGAAATCCTGAAATGTCAAGTGCAGTTTCAATTACATCTCTTGTTGTTCCTGGAATTGGTGATACAATCGCAGCAGGGCGTTGAGTAACTACATTCAATAAACTGCTTTTACCCACATTTGGTTTACCGATAATTACAACCCTTACACCTTCCCGAAGTCTTTCTCCTCTGCGGTGATCCGATAAGTGGTGCTTTATTTTAGAGATGATTGTTTTAGTGTTTAAACTAACACTTTCCATAATAAAAGGGTCCAGGTCTTCATCTTCTGAAAAGTCAATGTATGCTTCCAAATGAGCAACACATTTGAGTAAATCTTTGCGCCACTTCCTGTACAGTGAGGATAAAGATCCCTCCATCTGATGAAGAGCTTGTCTTCTCTGTGCCTCAGTTTCTGCATGGATCAAATCGCCAAGTCCTTCTACTTCCGTCAGATCCAGTTTGTCATTTAAAAATGCCCTCTTTGTATAGTCACCAGCTTCAGCTGGACGCAATCCTGGAACTGTAGATAAAGCATCCAATACAGAAGCTATCACAGCCGGACCACCATGAACTTGAAATTCACACACATCCTCCCCAGTAAAGCTGTTTGGAGCGGGGAACCATAAAACCAACGCTCTGTCCAGCATAACCTTTGACAATGGGTGATATAAAGGACATATAATAGCTTTCCTAGGATTAGGTAAAGATTTTCTTCGGGTCAACTGTAAAAGTGCATTTTGAGTATTTTCCCCTGAGACTCTTATAACGGAAACTCCACATTTTCCAAATCCCGACGAAACGGAAAAGATTGTGTCTTTGTGCAGAAGATTTAATGTTGAATATGCTTTGAAAAAGTGGTTACCTTTTAATGTCATGCAGTTGTTTTTTAAGCCAAGGTTCAGTTGATGGTTTGTCTGAAACTTGTAAATTTCACAAGAGCTACAACAAACAAATGAAAATCTTTGAGTGAATACTGAAAGCCTGAAGCACAACTTGAATACTTTTCCACCAGAATTCATTGCAAATGTATGTTCTGTAACCTGTTTATTCAAAGGTTAGACATTTAAACTTGGGTACATTAGTAACAGGTAACAAAATAAAAATTTAGCACATTTTGTATGAAAAGCGAGCATTAAGAGACCTCAGTAATTCTTGTGCGAGTTGTGTCACTTGTGTGTGTTATAAATTAAGCCAACATAAGTTCTCGATATTATAATTACATCATTTCAGTTTGCGAAAAAGGTTTTTTTTTATTTATTTATTATAAAAAATGGTGATTGTTACTATTATAAAAATTATCATGCTGACCAAAATAAAATCTTGAATCTTGAATCTTGAATGCTTACGTTTACCTTTTTCTGGTAGAAGCTGTTTGGCATGAAGAAATTCCCCAGCGGAGAGTTGTTCATGCGGAACGACACAATCTTTTTTTTTGTCCGAATTTGTACAGCGCCCTCTGCAGCCCATCGACCACGTGGTGGCAAGTTGAGCTGTGTAGCTTACAGTCGTGTAAAACATAATTGATAGTACGGTCGTGTGGCCGAATGGTTGGCGCGACCGATACATATACCGACTCATCTATATAAAACGTCTCAAGTGACGTACCCATCTTGGGTTCGAAACTTGTGTCAGTAAAAAAAAAAGAAAGAATTGATATGGGCCTAAACATTTTCCATTGTTTTAAAATAACCATGATCTTTAGTTAATTGTATTACTTTTACAGCTATAAATGTAAGTGGCTGATTAATTGTAAACGGCAGTGGCTCCATAATTATTGAAGCTGCTGCAGTCCTGACCGATGTCTCCTTAAATTTAAAGTAAGTTTGTTGTGTTAAAAGGCTGTTATTTATTTTGCCATTTTTTCTCTTTTTAGTAAACAAGTGAAAAAATGCGTTTCTTTCCCAGAAGGTCATTTAATAAAAAGAAAAGGTAATTAGAAAGCGGTTTAATTCAATTTTTGGAGTCGATTAGCTAGTACCAGAAAATTAGGCCTAAATAATAGCATATAAAACACCATTTGTTTATTTTTTTGCCAGAAGAAAGAGTTCTACACATTACCTTATGCTATTGGTTCCATAAATTTCAACAAATTTTTCCCAGCACAACCCTAATAAATAATTCAAGATTTCACTGTTTCAGACGGGGGACCATACCCAAAGCCGCTATGTAAGTGCAAAATACCCCAATTGTATCCTTATTTGGGTTTGTGTTTAAATTACATTTTAACATTACAGATGGCTTAATAAGAAAAGTATTTAGCGTGACAGGAATAGGGGAGGGGCAGGAGGCAGCCTGTGAAAGCGCCGGCAGGGCCTCTAAAAATAGTTAGAAAATAAAAAATGTTTATCTCCGTTTCCAACGATTTCCAAAAAAATGGGTCACAACCCAAATAAGTTTCGCGACGGGTAAAAAATGGGAAGCAATACTACAGTATTTGTAAGGTATATACATACTTTTTTTAAATTGTAAACGGTGTAACACACGTAAAAAAAGGTTAACAAACACTGCACTAAAGATCAGACCATTAAGTTTGTATATCACCATTTTTAGAAACTTTAATACCTGAAAATTACCACATTGGACATGGTTTCACTTAAAAAGAGTTTAGAGAGATTCCAACATGCCAAGGAGGCTCTCCATATATGTTGTTAGAGTTTTTATTACAGAACTCTTCGCCTGTAGCCATATTTGTAACTCTTTGTTACTAAATTCTACTTAAGCCCAGTCCGCCAGGTTCTAACACTAGTGGTTGCTTTAGGTGCAATCTTTGTCTCTGGCACAAAACAAGTCGCGCCGCTATCACACGTATACCATGATAAACACATCACTTTTTGAAAAGTGTGCATGTTACCCTGGCACAATTAATGCGCCCGTCACCATGTATTGGTGACATGATGTGCTGTCATTTTAAGACAAATTACCACATATATATTTAGCGGTTCGAACACGATAACGTGTGTTTTGATTGCTTTGGTATGCTGTGCATAAGTATTGAAGTATGTAATTATTTATTTTTTTCTTTAGATGATTACTAAATAAATGGCCAAATTAAAGTATAAAGTAATTTGCCTTGTGTAAATGTGTCCAGGCAAAATAAAGTTACACATTAATATAAAAGAATGGGAATACATCCAAAACATTTTGCCCAGTTAAACTTACCAACCGGTGATTCCTAATAAGCTTAATGCCATATACAACATTTTCAGGATAAATATTTTTTAGTTAAGAAACAGCATTTGCAATTGCAAATACTCCACGATCATGGCTATTTCGTTTTTGCTGAACAGCACAACATTTAAATGCCACATGCTTTTTTCCAAAAGCATTTAGAATGTACTGAATTTGTTTTCGTGTATGACCTGTTACAGACTGCTTTGAAAGGCTGTCAAAAACAAATAGCCGGGGCCAAGAAAGTATACCTTCTTTATCTTTAAAATTGGAAATTGTTATCCAATGATGTTTGCCTGTGTGTAGGATTTGGACAAAACTTGTTTTTACAGGTACAACAAATCCACAATTCTCTTCTAGGAGTTTCTTGATGCCAAACAGCTTCTACCTAACTTCTTTTACAGAGTTTTTCATCGCTCATGTGCGACATGTACCGTACGAAGTAGTTGTACAAATATATAAACAATATCTAATTTTTGTACAAATATATAATCTGCAAACACACCGACCAAACCGCATATGTATACAAGGGCGGCGACAAACAACTTTTGCCGGTACAGAAGCCTTAAAGTGATTTAGGCAACAGACACCTTTTACGTATATTTACTCAACTTCCGCGATGAGAATCGCTTACGCGTATATTGCGGGATGTTTACGCTGGATTGATCACGTTAACACGCGGTGGGAGATGTTATCTCTCTAGATTTTACCTTTTCTTCGAAACTTAGATACGATATCTGTGGTTCTTTAGCTGTAAACCGAACCAGGGGTAACATGCATCGAATAGAGACTTAACTCCCTTGTAGCGATAGTTAAGGAGATGTAAGGGTAATACAATAGAGAATGCAACCCAGGATTTAATTTATGTAGGATGGGTGAATTCATGCATATGCACAATTGCAATGACGTGTTAGCTTTACATTATCAAGAACCGACATGATTTATATATAGATATAAACATATTGGCTATATATTAAATATTTGATGGGCTTGGTTTATTTATCGGTTGGTCGTTTTCACCATTCGAGGCGCTTTCCTATGCGCGATGTACTAATATCAATCATCGATTTACATCAAACGTTACCTCGAGACGCTTCGAAGATGAAGCTTATTATTAGAAAACACGAAAGCCAACCACCCAACACAACTTTCAGTCATTATTAAACATTACCGCAAGAACACCCTGAACACGAGTTTCAAAAACCAGGTAAACACAGCCGAAACCTTCATATACAAACGATACATGTCCTGGAAACATCATTTCATTTTAAGCCTAATCGTCAGTTATGGCACACAACAGACAGTTTAGACCTCCCAGCAGTTAACTGGCTTGTTTTCCACTCTACTGAACTTGACACTGTTGTATATTCACAAACGTCGGACTAATTATATTTAGAATAAAATAGGAGGATAGGTATATTCATCGGACCGTAAAGCGGATGGGAGGGGCCTGTATCCCATAATTTAATTGGTTTAACAAAAAATCTGTTGCATTCTTTATAATATTTAGTCACCTTCGAAATAACGAGTTGTACGAGATATTCAATATGAACTCTATAAATCTTTAATTATTTGGATTGCCCTCACAATATACCTAATGCTAGTTTTGAAATACCCAGGCGTATACGAGGTATCTAATATGACCTATATAAATCCTCGATTATTTGGATTGCCCTCACAAGATACCAAATGCTAATTTTGATTTAAATTTAATGAAATGCGTGCATAAATCCTTGGCAATATTTATACCATAATGCGACATCAATCAGTTTGTAAAATTGCACAAAAGCCTAGGTATTACAAAATAAAGTAAGAACCAACACGGAATACTGTATTGGAATGTTATTGTACTGTAGCGGCTGCTTATTAAATGTATAATTAATTGGACTTTACAAGGTAGACGGGTAGAGGTTTTAGCTTTATTATTAATACAGTATTTGTTTGACTCCAATAAGCGCAACGGCATAATTACAATAATGAATAAGCATAAACGGCTACGTAGTTATAAATGGGGACGGGCTGTAGGGTACGTTAGGCGTAACCGCCCTCGAGAGCACCGGAGCCTAGGCTATACATACTGTGGATTTGGAACACAGTGTTGTAAGCCTAGACATCTGGTGTCTGTGTTTCTCTCTAATAAAATGAGGTCTTTTATATGCGATTTGGCATCAAGGAAAAAATGCGATGCAGAATATCTAAAACACGCACAATAGATTATTTTTGCGCTCCGTACAATACAATATCTCCGCACGTTGAATTTAGAAGTTTTCTCAAGTCGCGTTGATCGCATCGTAAATTTAGACAGCCGTTCGTCTTTTAGAGATTCCTTTTTTCCTTGACAGTACTTTAAGGAATGTTTATGTTGTATTAAATATGTATTGAAATGTATATCAATTATAAAATGAAAAAATGAGCAGAAAGTGTGTTTTCGGTAATTTACAAAATATATTAAACTTGTTCTATAAACCATAAATAACCGATTATCCTATTTATTGTAGGCCTACACATGTCCTGTATGATTGATTGAAGTAATTAACCACATTTTCCAACGAAGAACAGAGATCGTTTAACTCCATTTGGATTCGCTGCAAATAAGAAGATTATTCTACCTTATATGGAAACATGAATCGTCTTAAACCATACTGTTTCCTAGAAACATGCATAGGTTTGCAATATTTGCAATAATAATGTAAAGCTATGTACACCAAATATAAAACACATCATAAGTATGACCAGATATTCATGTAAATTGACCTGTTTTGATTGCCGAAAGACCTAAAGTACAGCATAAATGTGTTTTACAAATAGTTGTGATTATTGGACCCGTCTCCAGTACCAATTTTTAATATTTATGTGAATTGGACGCATAACCATAACGATTTTTACCCAATTTGGCCATGAAAATAAGCTAAATAATCTGACTTAAGAAATATGCCATTAAACACCTTCGTAGAATTTTGTTTAGGTATATTAGAAACATTAGTCTAAAGTAGGCCTATGTTAATTTTTGGATAATTTTTTAAATGCTGCGCGAAAATTTATTAATATGTAATAAATGTTGATGTGTTACATTACATTAATGCGTTTTGGTGGTTATCCATAAAAAGCATCAGAACATTTGTAAACATAGGTTTTTACATAGTGATAACTAATATATGTGTATATAATATATATTACAAAAACAATTATTTGTGTCATTTCTTTACTTCACCTTAATAACCTTATGGCGACGTTCACAATGTGTTGCCTGGCAGTTATATCTGCCACTCAGATGACGTGATGAAGAGGTAAGATGTTTATCCTTTAAAGAAATTTTCGATGCTGTTTTAATATGGCAGGGAGAAAATAAAATCATAGTCAGGTTGCCGAAGCTATTGCAGCCTTTGTTTGTCTCAGTAAGACATAACGATGAAAACGTAAAAAGTAGGCACTATATCTGTATCGGGGCATAGAAAAATGCATGCAGTTTTTCAGATAACTTTTAAAGTTTTTTCACTCTTACATTTGACGTTACTATATTTATATTCCTTAAACACATATACACAAAATAGATATAGCCTGCTCACATGATTCAGTTGTGTATTTATCTCCAATACTGTGTTATCGATGGTGTCTCGGCAATTTTGTGCATGTTCGTAAAGCCTTAAGCGATTGGTATTCCTGAAAATAAATAAGCGTTACAATTAATAATATATCAAACAAGAGCGTTCGGGTATTTCAATTCGTTAATGCGACGGTTTATTTGGATATTTCCACAATAATTAACGAGTTACAGGTAATTTGCTGGATTATCATCTAATCCTTATTTTGCAAATATAGGCTTATTATACCTATTGAATGAACGAGCATACCACGTAAATTTACTCGTTAATCATAATTCTAACACGGTAAATGCTTAAACTTAGAGAAATAACTAAATGCAACACTAACAGAAAAGACAATATGCAACAGACTACAGTAGAACCCCGCTTACCTGACCACCTATGGGACCGTCATCAAGCGGTCGTGTTAGTGAATTTTTCTTTGGAGCAAGTTGTCGTCACATGCAGCCAAAACGTCTGCCTTTTTACTAAATTTTCACCAAATGCCATTATTTTTATCAGATACAGATGAATGAATTTAAATAACTGTTAGTACTGAAGTTTATCTTATAAGATTCAGTTCTGTTTTCCACAATTTTTCTTTGTGTCCGTGAACGCGCTAATTTAATCTTATTGTTTTGATCATAAAACAAATTTAACCTTATTATTGTGGTGACAAAGGCAAATTATTTGGCACTTGTGGTCACTTAAGCGGAGTTAGAATTGAAGTTCTGGACCAAAATATAGCGGTCCTGGTCTGGAAACCGGGGTGGTCGCGTTATCGAAACAGAATGCAATGCATTACCATAGTAAATTATTTGGGACCGCACTGAAGTGGTCCTGATAAAGAGGTGGTCGACAAGCGGGGTTCCACTGTATTTATGTACAGAGCCAGTTTTAAACACTTTACCTTGTCGTTCCGCCCCACATGACCAAGCAACAACAAGAACTCTCCATTTCTTGTTTTAGCAGTACCAGTGACGAGTTGTTATTCTGTAAAACAAAGATACCAGAATTTGAATTGTTTGTAATATAGAAGAATGTATACACGGAACTTCGATTAATATACAAATTTGTTGTGAAATATTTTAGAATTATTATAACAACCAAACGCAGTTTAATTTGTCCCCGATTGAAATTTAGTATTTTCTGTTCCGCTCCAGTAATTTGCAATCACACTGTTGTAAATTCTAGATTATATATTTCTCGTCCAATAAGACTGCTTTAATTTTTTCCTAATATCTGATTAGTAAGAACATTTTTCATCAACCCCTTTAAACAGCGTTTAGACCAGATTTATTGTTCAGTTTAAGTTTTTCCTGTATAGAGCCCTAAATTTAGAAAATCTCGTTTACAACTCGTTTCCACCTCGTTTCACATTTTCATCCTGTTTAACTCGTTTCATCGCTACTATTTGTTACCCGATATAGACCAAAGATTTCAGTCACCTAATAAAAGTGGGATAGAGAGGTTACGAGCATTTTTAGTCACTGATACACAGAGAAAACTTACGAGCAAAGCAAATCAGACTTGTTTAATACAATTATATTCGGAAAACCGCGTTTCTTAAGTGAAAATCACAAATTCTTTTTGTGCGCCTCTTTTATTATAGGTACATTTGCAAAATGGGATTGCTTTTGTCGGTGTTTATTGTTTTGTTTAAAAATAATTTATATATCAATTGATGTATAACTAATATACATCGATCAATTGATATATAAAAATTGATGAAGTGTACTGCATTTTTACAACTCACGCTTGGTTCACGTATCTTCATATTCATTGATCTTGGTCTCTGGTTCTACGGACCGTAAAATAAATATTTATCTCTCGAAAAAAATGTTCATAGGTTCATCCATGAGGGTATAACAACAGGTTAATTTATAGATTGCAAGTGTGTTAACTTAGCTGCGTTTTTTATTCATATAAATAAAACATATAATTTTATCAAAACCCACCACAACATTGCAAATATTTAGCAGGGCTTTTTTGGCCGTGGCGGACGCTCTGTGCTGTCTCCAACATCGTGATCTGCATGAACTCAGGTGGACTTCAATGAGAAGAATTAGAAGAAGAGCCGAAAATTCTAAATCAGAAGAAAAAACACAAACGCTTTAAAACAATTACAGGTACTCTAGCACTTATTAGTCGTGATAAGACGTATTTCCAGTATTTGCTCCCTTATTTTCGGTTTATTTTTTAACTGGAAGTGACCAAATTTATAAAAACGACTGTTTCCGCAAATATTTTTATTGGCTAAGGTAGACACGTATTGGATTTACTCAGAATGGTTTCATGTTTCTTTTGTATCTAGTTTTTGGCTTATTGCGTTGACAGAAATTTGACAATGGTGTTGTTAAATTAGGTTAGCGATTTACCAAAATTCAACTGAAAAAACACGTACAGAAAGTCTGTTTTTTTGCCACGGATTTTAAATCATAAAATTTACTTTGAATTTGATAAAATACACTTGTTAGAATGTAAAAAATATACGCAGATAAAGTGAACAACAAAGCGTACGAAAACATCTGGTTACTTAAACTAAGTAAATTTATAGAATACTTTTACAAGCTCCTTCAAAGTTTGAAGAGTGGCCCAAGTCGGACAGGAATTTTACTATCACATGCGCATGTTTACTTGGCAATAAACGTACATATTGTTGAAAAATTTTAGTGTTACGTCCTTGCGGCGCCTATACCAGAACAACACAACAGGACTTTAAGTTACAAAAACGCGCGATAACATCAGTACCAAAATATTCTTCCAACTAAAACTTGTATTTCTCCTTTATGTTTTTACTAATTTTGTGTTTTTTAAATATTTTACACAATAGGCTACTTTAACTTATAAACTTCACTTCAATACATATTGAAAATTAGTATTAAAACACATGGCACAATTTAAAATAAGTGCGAAAAATATTACAACCATTGAAGACAAAAACTCCAAAGTAGTACAAAAAGCAAAAACTGCCCAATTTGGGATGCAGAGAAGACCAGCCTACCTTGGCAGTATGCAGCATCACCCGATTTTTACGCGTTTGGAACATCAGATCGTCTACATTAATTTCCTGTCGGCACTACAATTCAAGACATACAAGCGGCGCAATGTGAGAACAAAGCGTTTTTTGTGTCTACATACACGGTTATTTCTAGTGCTGTGTCGATCAGGATTTTTTTGATCATTAAAATCCTTGCCGATCCGATCACGATTTGAATCGCATCCAAAAACGGATTCTTTTCTGACGCGAAAATACAAACTATGAGAGAAATATAGTTTTATTTTACAGCCATGGAGCGATCAAACAGTTATTTACACTACTTAACTGTACAGATCAAGCTTAAGGTAAAGTTAAAAACATAAAATTTTGAATTTTAGTACGGTTTGGGAAATTCTCCTGCGTGTATCACCCAAAATTTTAGTTTCTGCATATCTATACCATGTTGTCTAACAAATGACAGAGTTTTATTACGATTCCATTACTCCTTCTGGTAGATGTCGGAGTCACAAGCCATGCCTGCCAACCGTTGACAAAAAATAAAATAAATAAAAAAAACGGATAAAAACAATATGTGTCCCATTTTTTGAAACGGGACCCATGAGTAATCCAAATCAATGGCGCCAACACGCGGACATAGCAATGACGCGATAAATCCGCCAGGGATGTCTCTGTAGCTTGCTACTTATTTTACTCGGAGTAGAACCCATAACCAGTAAGAGCATCCGAAATTCACAAGTTATAGATATAAAATTAGGAAACATACCCACCAAAATCGAACAAATTACGGACGTCCTAACCCTATTTTTAATTAATAAAAACTCATAAATAAAAAACTTTAACGAACTACGTAAATAGGAAAAAAACACCTGGAAAAAAAGTAAGCGAAAACAAAAAAAGACCAAACGATCCCGAACTTGAACAATATGCACAATATCACATTAACTGAAACGCTTTAACAATTTTATACGTGAACAAATCGCACAATTTGGATACTTACACGCATATAAAAAAACACGATCTAAAAATAAAAGAAACATACCTAGACACCCATCACCTATTTGCCTCTAATTGTGTATAAATTATATTCCTTTTTTGAGGAAATTTTATTAACATCTGTGGGAATGCTCTTAGAACCCAATCCAATTTCCCGCAAAAAAGAATGAAAATTTACATTATAAATTTTTCTATTTTTCTTCTTTTTTCATTAAATTGTAAATTGTACTTACTTGGGAAAGAATAAAATATTGTGATAGTTTAATATCTTAAGTATATGTAAATTGCGGCGTTGTTGGTGATAAACAGAAACCGAAACTTTTTACTTTTCTGTAAACCTTTGTGATATTTTTCTAATTCTTTTTAATTAAAGCCGAATTTCGGTTTAGTTTATATATAAGCACACACCTTAAAATCTTTTCATTATTTATTGGTCGTAATAAAATAAACTTAAGGTTTTAACATCGTCTAGTATGCGTGAATCTAAACTCTAAACTCTAAAGTGTCGTATATTGCGGTATAAAATGGCTCGTTTTAATATAAAATGTCCGACAATCTTATGTTTTTTTTAAATATGTGTTATTAGGCTTTACAATTACCGAAGACATAAGACCGAAAAAACATGCAACCCCGTTGTTGCATTGCTGACCGCTACCTGTTAAATCCAAACCTTTATTCCTATCAGTAATCATTCTAAACGGACAAGTCATTTTTAGCTGGTGTGCTGTCGAGATTATTTGCAGTCTATATTTATATGTTAGGTTATTAATTACCCTTTTGACAAAACTATTCGCTTTGAAATGACCATTGTTTGAATATATACGAAATGGTTATACACGCCTTCGAAGTACATGTATATTAAGAAATGTAAAGTGCATGTACATTAAAACTATGTAAGTTAACATTACTAAACTATTTAATGCTTTAGACAAGTTTCTGAGTGTCCAAAAAGTCTTTGCAACATACACATTATGGATATGTCGGTCATTTCTTTCGGCGCAAAATGTTGTTACAAATTAAGCAAGCTTAGCATTTCCTTTAAATAATTAGTGAGAATTAGCCTCTTGCTATCTTCATAATCTAGATATTTACCAAAGGCATTTACTGTTATCTACCGAAAGCATTTACTAACATTGCGGGCAGTTTCAACCAAATAAGAAAAGCGCACGATGTGCAAAAACGCCTGCAAGTCACGGACTCCATTTTCTTTTTGGAATACCGAAAATTTCTTCTCCGGATAACAACTAAAATTTAGGTGAAATTGTACCTAATAAGGGCTAACTAACATTCCAGCTTCTATTAAAAAATATCAGGTTTAACATTTCCAAAAACAAATAAGAGGAATATTTTCTAAAACCATATAAATAACTCGCCAATACAAAATATTTTTAAAATATCAAATTAAAAATTTTACAAACGTGCCACTTGTAGATACGTAATTCTTCTAAGCGCTAGTTTAGAAAACTCCTTTTTGTCCGATGCTGCGTAAAACATTTTTGAGAGTATTTAGAATCAACTAAGATCCACGAAGACTAAGAGGTTTTATTCGAGTTGGTATGCGAAATAGTATATATATTTTGCATTACCGGACTCCCCTAACCCCACTGGATCAATAAGTGGTACTATTACAGTAACCGTCTGAATCATATACAAAAAAATGCATAGCCTGGTAAGCTGACGGCGGACACGATGTAATCTAACGATTTTTCGTGTTATCCCGGCATTATAGTTTTTCCATTAATTGGATAAACATCAATATTTTGTTCTCTTATATATGTATATCCAGATTGAACATCTTATGCTACAAAAGAAGTCTGTCAGCTTTATTGCCGCTTTGTGCGATTTTCGACTGTGGGTAATTTCCCCGGCGGTGCATATCTAAATCATGCCATCCAATATTTCTAAGATTTTTAACCGATTGAGTGTGCGGCGAGGGTAAAATATTACTAATTTTCACTTAATTTTACAAAATAATCCACGATCCAAACTGAACTATCACTAATGGCCGCTTTTTTACAGACAACGGCGCTTACTGTAAAAAAGGGCCAGATTCTCCAAGTAATACATCACGGTACATGACAAATTACAAGCAAACTATACACTTAAACCACACTATGCTAAATACAAATGCTCATTTATATGTGCCAAAAACGACTACGTCGTATAAAACTTTTACCTCTTTTTCCCATATTGATAATCGGCGCGTTCTTGTGCTTAATTATCCGATATTTTTTATCGGACTTATATATAACAGGCATTTATTACTCTTCTTCCTTACACTTTATTCTTAGTGGGTAAAATGCAAAAAAAGGCAACGAACCACGCACATTCGCCGACAACCAAACAGCGGTAGGGTTTGTGGTATCAGTTTCGATCAGTTCTGTTCGATGACGCTCGTTATGGCATTTTAGCTTTGAAAATTAGTTTAATATACGTGCGAACTGACTTCACCTTTCAGATAATTAAACCATTGGCATTTGTATAACAAACCCTGCAGTAATTCAAAATTATATTTGTCCATCACGATCTAACGATTTGTAAATAAAACCGCAATGAAATTTAAAGTCCTATTAGACGAAAAATGTTGTTAAACTTTTTCAAATTGTGGTGAATGTTTCTCCGGTAACTTTTACAAACTTCCAATTATTAAATGTTGAGTATTTGATTAACCCGTCATAGTTTGTGGTTGTGATAACCATTAATCCATCCACTGCCACCAATGTACAAGCATGACCCTTAATGGAAAGTTCACCAAAATACCGTTCAACCCGGTTTGGTATATGATATAATCTATTAACTAGACTGACATGAACTTTGTCTGTTTATATCGGTGGTTATTAACCGCATCTGATAAAGCCACATGCATTAATGCTGTAAAAATCTGCCAGAAATTCCCAAATGAACTCAAAGTTACGCAACCTACGTTTTTTTGACTGATCTCTTACAGCAAAGCAGTTGTGTAATCAATCATCAGCTTCCTGATGCCCATGTTGTGTGAATAAAGTAATTATGTTGGTATACAAGAAACAACAATAAAAAATCTATAAAATTTCTTTAATTGTTCCGATTTCACATTGGGTATACAAAGACGAATTTTTTGTGTGGTTTAGTCTATGTAGATTTTCCAAAAATAGTTTATATGGGTATGGTATGTCTGAAATTGTTAGTAATAGATTTTCTCCACCTAAACTCCTTATCAGTCCTAAGCTTTTGAAAACCAAAGAATATCGGCGGCAAACAAGTATCAATTTCGGGAAACAGTCGCCCTGCTTTATTTTCTTATTTTGTAATAATATTTTTTTTGGAAAAAAATAGACAAAAATGATTGAATACTCTTAAGATATCTGCAAATAAAGAAAGTGGCCGTCGGAGTTAAAAATAGAAAGATCCTTTTGGATATTATTTCCGACAAAATAACTTCGGTTGGGGTGGAATTTCCCTAAAATATAAAATCTAGACACAATTATAATACAATATTATTAAGTATATAAAACCGCTGGAGGATTATAAACAACACAGCTCCAAGCAATATGAAAAAACGTACAAGACTCCATACACATAGGTCGCTATGATTGTCAAAATCTATTAGAATAGAGAATTAACTTAAAATTTGATGAAACATGTAAAGGTACACAGCAATGTACGAAAAATAGTATACAATTACTCTAATCCAATTTAACCTGGGAATTACCCTTTAAATTAAACTTAGACACAATAATGGTACCCTATTATTGAGTAGGCTATATGAAACCGTTGGAGAATTATTAACAAAACTACAAACAAAGAATTCCAAAGGAGCGCGCCCTGTAGACATGCAGGAATATAACAAGAGTATATACTTTTTACCTTATGATGCCTAACGAATTTGGTTTGTTAACTCAGGAATCCATCCTTTTTGGCTTGCAGAAATAACATATTATGTTCTACTTTTAAAAATATAACAGTTGTCGTGAGGGACCCTGCTTGCAGTTTATTAATAAATCAGAATATTTCTAGTTTACCTCAGATATATATTTATGTGATTTTCCATAAATTTAATTTTGTTCAAAAAGCTAGAGCTTTATCATTCTTACAGCACACCTGTGGAAAAATGTAATTCGTAACAGAAGCGTTAGAAGACAAATTCTGTCAATCACGTACGAAGATGTAGAACCTCCATTATTTATTTATATTTACGTAAAGGACACCTATTTTTAACACTTGAAACTATACTATTTTCGTATATTATCATGTAATCAACTGGCTAAATTTACCGGACCACGATTTGCTTAAGGTATTACCCGACATAACGATTCGTTTAGATGATTAAATAGCCTACAGCCAACAAAATTAGATAGTCCTGCTGCTTGATTGAAAGTTCCGATCTTAAGATATATGTCTAGACTTAACAGAACGTGATTAGGTGGCTGCTCAAAGCCAAAGTACTAGTCCTTTTCGCCCCCGGCACGTACACGAAGTTCCAAAGGGCACATACATCACACAAACGTCGATTGCTACTTTACTTTGACAACCATTATTATTGCCCGGTAAACGAATATCTCAAGTTATACGGAAAAAATACTTTGAGCACGATATTTACTGAACATTTCTTGAACCCCTGTGTAGTGGGTTAAATTAGTACATTATAATACCCCGCAGAATCCCCGTTAACCCGACATTGGACAGTAGATAATCTTACGATTGTGACACCCCTTGTGTTTTCTCAATCACGGAATTAAAAAATAAATATCCAATATTTAAACATAGCTATCGCAGTGTGCTACTACTCTTTTAACTTTGAACAGCCAAGATAAAAGTAAACAAGCACTTGTAACGAATACTAAACTTTTTTCATCGTGCGACTGACATGCCAGTGGCTTAAATGTTTTTTGGTATGGTAAAATTATTGCTGTTCCTCCTTTGCCAAGCAATCTCGTGTCAAACGAGTTGTGTAAGTTATGTTCAGTGATGGGATTTAACATTTTAAGAACAGGTTCTCTTTTGTATCGTACTTACTAACAACAGATTCTCTAAAAGGATAATGTATGTAAAAAAAGCAAGAATCGGTAAGGTGGGTGATTATTCCGATGTTCTAAGAACGGGTTCGTTCGAACCCATGCGAACCTCATGAGTTTTCACACACATTTAACATTTAGAACACATAGTTTCACTTCTTCTGAAATATTTTTGAAATCATTATTGCTAACTAAATTTAAGCGCCGCAACAAAGTTTAGCCTACTATCTTTTTTAATTTGCTTCATCAGCAACAACAGATGTGATGTCCAGCGTTTACCATAAAACAATTCACAGCGTGTTGTTTTGAAGCCATATTGCATTTGGCTGGAGATTTCACATCGCGAAAAGTTTTGATTGTAAATACCAACTCTCATATCTTTTAAATCAAACTATAAATGGTAGCATCTACGCCAAATATCACAGTTGTCGTGATTACCGAAAAAGGATTGAAACCAACACCACTACACCGACGAGTTTTGAATGTTAAATATATTAAAGAGTTTAATTTCATAAAAAAACAACTAGTCTAAGTTTAAAAAAATAACATTTGGTGCTTCATATAATAATACATGGCCACTGAAATAATTTGGATTTTGTGTCGATATGCAAAAAAATGTAAAGAACTAATTTAAAATATTTCAACGGTCCGCAGTGACAAATGGGTTTAATTTAATTTGGGACAAAATTCCAACACCCGCTTGAACCTATTAGTGGTGCGACTATATTAAATGTAACAGGTTAGCACATGGCACATAGTGGAGAAATTATTTATTACAGCCAAGTTTAATTTAATTGCCTAAACCAAGTTTAGTGTATACACAAATGAAACGGTGATTCATGTTTAGATTATCCACACAATAATCTGACGAAAGCAAAACCACAGAAAGTCAGCCATTCAAGCGCTATGCCGACTAGCCAATCAAGCGCTATGCCATAAAAATATATTTTTTAGAAAAAAAAACGTTTTGGGTTTGAACGTCAGAAGGGAATTTTCCTAAATTTATCACCCAAAATTTTGGTTTCTGCATATCTAAACCATGTTGTATAACAAAATGACAAACTATTTGTAAAACCCATTTTGTATGCCATATATTCATGCTACACGGTCCCTGACCACAATTTGGATTTTATACGCCGAGTATGTATAGTTTGTTTCTGCAAACACAAACGCATGTGTCCCAGAGTTATTAAACCAAACTTTTTTCCATGTGTAGATTAAAAAAAGATAATCGTGTTATATTTACGAATATTTCACCACAAATGTTTTAAATTAAAACTTCTTTTCAAACGCTGTAGCGAAATAAAGCTAAAATCGAAACCAGAACGATTTAGTTTTTCATAGCTTCGGGGAATTCCCCAAAGGTTTACTACATAAGTTTTTGTTTTTACATATGTGGGCCATGTTTTCTAACAATTCTTAAAGTTTTAATACGATTTGACGACTTCTTATTGAAGATTTCAATAAAATTTGACGATTTTAATACGATTTGACGACTTCTTGTTGGAGATTCCATTACTCCTTCTGGCGGAGGTCGGGAAGCCATGTCTTGTCTCTCGCAATCATGATTTGAGGACAAACTCTTCTTTAGGGTATTTCCCCAGGTAGATTTTTATTTTGTTAAAGTGTTAAATCAGTGGCTAATGGCCTTACTTTCCTCCATACCTAATTCAAATTGGTGAAGCCGTTTAAGCGCTATGCCCAAAAAAGCATTTTTTTTTAAAAAGTACCGTTTTGGTTTTTAACGTTCCAGGAAAATTTCCTTAGATTAATAACCCAAAAGTGGGTTATTAATTTTTATTACTACTTTTGGTAGATGTTGGGGACACATGGCATGCCTGTCACAATCATGATTTCAGATATAAATCGTATTTAAAGAATATTTCCCTAGGTATTTTTTTATTTCTTTAAAGTATTAAATCAGTGGCTAGAGGTCGGGGCGACATGCCATGTCCGTCAAGCGTTTGACGAAAAATAAAGAAATAAATAAGAAAAAAGTTTGAGGAAAAAAATAAAAAAAGCGTTTGACGAAAAAAAGTAAACAAAAACGGACAAAAACAATAGGTGTCCCATTCTTCCAAATGGGACCCATAATAACACACATATGCCATTATCCACACGTGAAAACAATAATTTTGCATTTAAAATATATACTCCTTTTAAATATACATCATCAGATTAATATTCTACTTTAATTAGTTATGGTTCCTATGGAAAAATGGGACACATATTGTTTTTGTCCGTTTTTTTTTAAATTTTTTTCGTCAAACGCTTGACGGGCATGGCATGTCGCCCCGACATCCACCCAAAAGGAGTAATAAAATCGCAATGAAACTTGGTGATCTGTTTGACAACATGGCGCCGGGGAGATTCCCTGGAACGTTAAAAACCAAACGGTATTTTTTCTAAAACAATAGCTTTTTATGGCATATCGCTTAAACGGCTGCTCCAATTTTATTCAGATTTGGTAGAATATAAGTGCATTCGCCACTGATTTAACACTTAAAAGAAAAATTATATACGGAAATACCCTAAAAAAAGATGTTGTCCTCAAATCATGATTGCGACAGACAAGGCATGGCTCCCCGAGATCTACCAAAAGGAGTAATGGAATATCAATGAAACTTTGTCATTTGTTAGACAACATCGTCTAGATATGCAGAAACTAAAATTTTGGGTGATAAATTCAAGGGAATACAACTGGAATGTTGAAGCCAAAATAGTGTTTTTTTTTCTAAAAAATTATCCTTTTTCGAGCATGGCGCTTGAACCGCTGCTCCAATTTTTTTAAGATTTAGTGGAATGTTGAACCGTTAGCCACTTATGTGCCAATTAAAAGGAAAATGATTTTCTTAGGGTAATTTCCGTAAAAACGAAGATATGTTCCTGGATCATGATTGTTACAGGCATGGCATGTTGCCACGACAAATACCAGGGGGTACTGAAACGCAATGAAACTTTGTCATTTGTTAGACAACATAATCTAGATATGCAGAGCCAAAAATTTTGGAATTAAACTAAAAAGGATTCCCCTGAGACTCTAAAAACCAATACGGTATTTTACTAAAAATTTAGCTTCTTTTGAACATAGCGCTAAAGCAGCTACTCCAATTTCGATCGGATTTGGTGAAATGTTAGTGCGATAGCCGCCACTGTACCAATTAGAAAAAAATACCTAGAAAAATACCCCAAAATTATGATTTATTCCTAAATCATGATTGTGACAGTCATGCCCTATCGCCTCGTCATATCGGATTAAAACTTTTAGAATTGTTAGATAACAAGAAGCAAATACGTAAAAACAGAAACTTATCTACTAAACCCTGGGGATTTCCCCTAAGCCGTGAAAAAACTAAATGTTTTGGAAAATTATCTTTATTTCACCACAGCACCTGACAAGTGGCTTTAATTTAAAACATTTATAGGTAAATGTTTGTAAATCTAACACGATTTTTTTCAACTTACACATGATAAAGAAGTTTGGTTTTATAATATGGGACCCATGCGTTTATGCTTGCAGAAATAAAACTATGGCAGTCCGGGTAAAACTCTCTGGAATGTTGAGTAACATGGACCTGAGGTGCACATATCTGATATTAAACATGGATGACACGATTCGGTTTTTACCCCAGCAATTAATGCGTTTATGCTTGCAGAAACAAACTACATACTCGGTGTATAAAATACAAATTGTGGTTAGGGACTCTGTTCGCATGAACATAAAGCATACAAAATGAGTTTTACTAAGAGTGGTGGTTAAACACATAGTTTACACTTTCTAGTTATATATGGGTAAACCCTACATTTGGGATTTAACTTATCTAGGTCACTTTAGCTACCACATCTGATAAATAAACATTTCAACTTGAATGCTCTTTCTAGAGTCTAGATTCTAGAGCAGTGGTTCCCAACCTTTTTGTCTTAGTGACCCCTTTAAAAATGTTCGCAGATTCCGTGACCCACGCTTATATTCTATCCTAAATGCAAAATTATAAAGTAAGCACTAAAATATTTTACTTGAATTCATTAACAAATCAGTGCGATGGTTGACCTTGTAGGTCTGCAGCTAGTTGTGTATAATGCTCCCCTTAACTATTTTTACCAAGTTTAAGTCTTGACTCTTTCTGTTGTATAATATACTAGGCTATTACCCTAATAGATTTCCAATTTGCAGCTATTGCACGTTAAGAGTCACGTGGTCATAGTTTATGACATCACAATCGACGCATACTGATGCAATAATATTGTGAAACAAGCACTCCGAATAAAATGTTTTAATGAAAAATTATACACAAGCGTACCGGTACCCAGTCCTACTGACATTCACCGTTGTTCTTACATTAGCAACAGCTTCGCGGCCCCCTTTAACATGCTTTGCGACCCCTTTGGGGGTCGTTCGAGATACTCTAGAATCTAGAGTATCTCGAACGGTTAAGACATCCATGCCATGCGTGTTACGAAAAAATAATATGGAGAATTTCCCTTTGTAATTAAACATTTATTACATTGTTTAATATTTTTAGTAACTAACATCATTTTAATTACGTAGAGATACTTTTGTGTAAATATGCTTAGGGAAATGTCCAAACATAAGGCGGCTGTGAACAGAGAAAAACACATTTTCCTAAAGCACGTGAATCAACTCATTTCGATAGACTGCTCTGTTTACTTACCAAGCTAAATAAGAAATTGCAAAAGTCAAAACAATCACGTTTGAATTGGTTTAACTATTTTTTGGAATCATTACGGTGAACTAATTTGTTAGATTTGTGGGTTACGTTATGTTGCGAGCACAGAGAATTAATATGATTCCGCTTCTTATGTGTTCTATTATTAAAAATACTTTAAAATTAATCAACATTAAGAAATATATATCCACGGATATATAGAAGACCCAAGATTTGTTTTCAATTTTCTAACTTTAACCACGCGTACATAAAAAAAAACTGTGCAAATCGTTACAGAATTTTAATAAATAACAAAAAAGGCAAACTCGGGCAAGCCATCCCGAAAGTAATTGCTACCATAACCAGTAGTTAGTGCGTCGGCTTTACGAAAGCCAAAGTCGACAAATTGTCGAATGGAAACCAGTATATCATTCAGTCGTTTCTATCCTCCGTTAATAGAATAACATTCTACCAATTTGATTTTATTTAAAGTATAACTGTTAACCAACTCGAACTTGAATTACGGAAGTGTTAGCAAACTAAAATTTTCTTAACTAAACACCGTTGGTGAAAAAGTCTACGCACATTTCTTCCTGTGCTGTTTGGATTGCTATAAGTTCTGCTAAATTATACAAATTCCTCCTTTTAAAATAATTATGTAAAAGACTGCAATATCAGTAGTAACTTACTCAGGTTTGGCCACTTTGTCCTCTGAAAAATTTTATGGAATACAATTCTTCCGGTGATAGTCGATTTTCAAAGATACGGCACTCGCAGAATCTTGATGACAATCTTTAGAAATGGCCAACGTCTAATGGGCGCTTTGCTAATAATTGCTTTTTCGACAGCATTCTTGCAGGAGGCATTTGTTCACTCACGTCTGCCTGTTTTGTATAGCTATTAAATAAAAAAAGAGTAAAGCATTATTTCGAATCGTCTTTAAATGAAAAAAGTTATTATCCCAATATAGTTTTACTTTTATTCTTTTATTTTGGAGCAATATACGAATAAAAATATTAAATTAGTTTTCGTGGTTCTACGGCGACTATTATCACAACATACATTTGGTAGGCACGGTTTTCAATTTCTTAAAAATAAAAAAAAGAGAAAGAAAATAGTCACGAAAGCCGCTGTTGCAATTTTCAAAGCCGATTATTCTTTATTATGGGAACAGCCAATGTTATGGGACCGGTAAGGATCATTTACTTAAGAAATCATATACTTTAAATTGTAAAGAACGTTATGAATAAATAAATTAAACAAGGAAAAGAACAAATGTTCTCTACATACCCCGAGTTAAAACTGGAAAGTAAATATGATACACTATTACCACATGTATGAAACAGCTATAAAGACTTAAAATCACAACAAATTAATAGTAAATTTCAGTACCAAGAAAAAAGATTCGGATACCTCGTAGGCCTTGATTCGTAGATTCGGATACCTTGATTAGTTTGCTTTTACGCACCATAATAACAGAAATACAATGAACTAAGTAGTTGAACTTTTAAAAGTGTTAACTAATATGTATTAGATATGCAGTGACACATTTTGGATTTGTTGTTGTATTTTTTTCGTGAATATTTCATTTAAAAATATGGATATTAAGTTTGATTTAATAATCTGGGAGGGAACCCATCATCAGTTTATGCTTGCAGAAACAAACGTTATACACTTTATCAGTTATACCAAAAAGGATTCGGTAACCAGGGACCCGATTATTTTTGCATGCAGACAAATATAGCGTACATTTAGTGGTTTTAAATATAGTGATGGTTATCACGTATTCGACACTATTTGACACATGACGATTCTATATTATTTTTCTTCTAATTGTTGATGCTTTAAAAATACTATTTAATAAATTACTTATGTTCTCTAAAACATATAAGCATAATTTACTCGTTCTTTTATAACGTAGAATCTCTCCCACCGACATAGACAATACGATTTTCAATAACGATTACTGTATTTGTGTTAACATTGACGTATAGCTGTTGTCGTATTCACCAAGAATGTGGTCCTATCCAAGTATACCGATGACGTTAAAGAGGCAGTATTCAACGTTGTCTTGTTTACTAACAAAGGGGAATCCCCGTGTGTTTGCAGGTCTGTACGTTTTTAAGAGCATTCACTGAACTTCGCGCCAGTGTTTTAGTGTCTTCTTTGTTTTGTTGAGGACTAAAGGACAAGATTACAGTTTAAATAAAGGTACTAATTGTTCATTTACTTCCGGTTTGTGAAAATGGTACAACGTTTAATTCAAATAAAAATCTAAGACGTATTATGGTCTGCCTTTCAAGTGACAACTTTTTCATAGGACAAATTTGCATCGCAGAGACAGAACAACTACTACCAATAACGATTCCTATACCCCGGTTTGAAAAATGCACATAACAGGAAACATTTAGAGAGCGACAACCACATGTTAACCACCACCGTTTGTAAAACGTATTTTGATCGAAACTAGAAAGTTAACAAACCAAAATTATTTACCATGTTTGATTAAAAGTACATACTCTCGTTAGATTTTTCATGTGTAGACTGTGCTATATAACATTGCTGAATGTTTTACCAAGTAACAAAGGCACTGTAATAAACGCCAGCATAAATAATACTTGTGTTTTATAAATAAATCAATATTGTTAACATGCACAAGAAGTCAACACTGTAATTTCACGTGGTGATCAGGATTTAACAGCTTTGCATAACCCATAGTAAAGCTATTATGTTTGCCGATGACACCACTGTTTCTACCCCGGGCCGCATCCAATCCATAACCCGTGTAAATGCTAATGCGGATCTAGAAAGATTATACACATGTCCTTCCAGCAACAAACTGGTTCCTCAACACTGATACAACAAAATACATGTACCTTTCTAACTCCATTAAATTTACTTTTTCAGTACAACCCCTTATTTCAATAAACAACTATAAAATTGAACAAGTCAAACAGCTTTCAATTCATTGGTCTAACTTTAAATGATAACCTTTCCAGGAAACCACACATGCAAATACTTTTTAAAAAACTTACCACAGATTTACTCATGGAACGTAAAATAAAACCCCGTGTTGACTAAGCCTTACTTGTCACATTATACCACTTACTAATACTAAGCCACCTTTAATGCACAACCTCCTGGTGTTATGGTAACAACCTAATGCTAACTAAATTACAGTAAGTGTGCAATAAGTTCATTCGCCTAATATTTAACCTTGGTAAACGTGAAAATACAGTTTCTATAATGAGACAACATGGTCTTTATCGTGTCACTGTTACTTAGGTAAGCCGTTGGAACACTTGTTTTTTTTATAATACTTTTACCATCTCATTGCACACCACCCTTTTCCTAACCTGTTTTTCTATTCTGATCTATTCTTCTATTTCTTTTCCTATATTAACGATTAGTTTTATAAAATTTTTGTGTTAAAGGAGAATATTTAAGGTTAATATGCCCCGGTAAGTGTGTTTAAAACTATTAGTGTCAACTGACATTAGTAGAATTTCATTTAATTTTTTTTCTTTTTCCACTCTGGTCCACACTTTCAGGCCACACCTTCTCCTAAAGACGGCTTCCCCTCAGTACTGCTCACCCTTTACCGCACTCTCTTCTTCAGGGCCAGTTTGATCTCAATTGAATTTTGTATGCACATTATTGTTCTTTCGCTTAGGTTTAGCGGCCACGTCCGCTATATTTATTAAATTATATATTTTTTCTTTTAGATGACGTGATTTAACGACTGTTCGTTTTGCCGTCTTTTCATGTTCCTGTGTCGTGATTTGATTCGTTTGCCATATTATAATACTGGGGCCAAAAATAAATAAACTGAACCTAAACTTTAACCTGATTGTAACAGTTTTGTTTTATCGAGCATAAACTGATGGTTCCTTTCCTGAACAGTTAAAAAATAATCCAAGCGTAAAAAGTTTATCCCAATTTGAAATTTTGTACAACGGACATGCCACTCCTGTCTTGCGTTTAAAGAAATATGTGCTTACAAAGTTTGTGGAATTTTCCCAAGTAACTAAAAAATATCGTTTTGAAAACTTTGTTAAATACAATATTTATGTACACAAATAATTAAATTTGAATAATGTGTTGGTTACTATAATTATTAGAAAATCAAATACCAAACAGAGTTAATTTCGATTCCAGGAAATTTTCATAGGGTAAATCCCTAAACTTTGGGTTTTAACTAATTTAGATCACATGCAAGTGAAAGAATAGTTCAATCAAGTTGATCCCTTCTGGGATATTAGCAAGAAAGACTTAGATCTGCACCGATTGATGTAGGGGAACGAGAACCACAAATGAAAAAGTATCTATGACAGGGGAATTAGAAGTAAAAATGATAAAGAACGCCAGCGTTTTCTCCATTTTGTCGCCGATATCTTGTTGGACGAGTTTTTGGAAGTATGTCAAGGCTATTTAGGATTAGATCATTTAAAAAATCTGTTGGAAAATTGTTAGGAATGTTAACTACGATGGACTAGATGTGCCTTTTAATTAAACTGTAGTAAATTCAAGCTTAATTCGTGGGCCTCCCTAAATGGGTTAAAGGTTATTTTGTCTGCGAAATTGCGCTAAAGATTTTAACTGGAACAACGGTGAACTTAAGCACATAGCCTGGAGCCAATACAACGAAGCACGTGGATTTGATTTGCAGATAATTGTCTAGACTTGTTAAACTATGATAAGGTGGCTATACACAGAGAAAAACAAATTTTCCCAAAGCACGTGAATCAACACATTTCGATATACTGTTCTGTTTACTTTCTAAGCTAAATAGGAAATTGCAAAAGTCAAAACAATCACGTTTGAATTGGTTTGACTATTTTTAGGAATCATTACGGTGATCTAATATGCTAGATTTGTGGGTTACGTTATGTTGCGAGCAGAGAGAATTGATATAATTATTCCGCTTCTTATGCATTCTGTAATTAGAAATACTTTTAAATGAATCAACATTAAAAAAAATATATCCGCGGATATGTATATATGAAGGTCTAAGATTTGTTTTAACTATTTTTAACTTTAACCACATCGCGGTACATACGATGGGGTGTTTACAGAATTTTCCACGAGGGAATTTCCTAGTGAATTAAATTGACAGCTTATGCCATTTCATTCGTGGATATTTATTTCATATTTAAATCATTTACTGTATAGAACTTTGTACAACCTTGAACAAACAAATATCTCAGTATACTTAATGCAATCTTATCTTGACAAAATAAATTGCGATATTAAAACAAAACATCTGGCTGTTAATGAACTGTGCAAATCGATACAGAAATTTGTTAGGTGTTTTCTCCATTTTCGGCGCCGATATCTTGTTGGAAGAGTTTTTGGGAGTGTGTAATGTGTATTTGGGATTAGATAATTTGTAAAACCTGGTTAAAAATTGTTAGGAATGTTAATTACGATGGACTAGATGTGCTTTTTAATTAAAATGTAGTAAATTCAAGCTAGCCTAGAACCAATACAACGAACCACGTGGACGATTTAATTTATACTCAGTAGTGCAATCCCATCTCGACAACATAAAATTCGATATTACAACTAGAGAGTGTCAACCACGTGTTTGACCACCACTATTTGTAAAACCCATTTTGTATGCCATATATTCATGCTACATGCTACACGGTCCCTTACCACAATTTGTATTTTATACACCGAGTATGGAGTTTGTTTCTGCAAGCATAAACGCATGGGGTCCATAGTTATCAAACCAAACTTCTTTTCCATGTGTAGTTAAAAAAGAATAATCGTGTCAGATTTAAGCTTTTTTTCAACACAAATTTAAAGCCTCTTTCCAGGCGCTATGTTGAAATGAAGCTAAATTCCCAAAACAACCCGTTTAAGTTTTGCATGGCTTCGGGGAATTCCCCTGGCTCTATTACATAAGTTTTTGTTTTTACATATGTGGATTATGTAATCAAAAAATTATTAAAATTTTAATTCGATTTGACGACCGCTTGTTGGAGATGTCAACGCGATATGTCATGACTGTCACAATCATGATTCAGGAACATTTCTTTGTTTTTAAGGGACTTACCCTAAGTAAATATTTTCTTTTTTTAATAGGCACATAGTGGCTGACGGTCCAACGAGCCACGTGGATACTGCTCTGTTTACTTAATAAGCTAAATAAGAAATTGCAAAAGTCAAAACAATCACGTTTAAATTGGTTTGACAACTTTTAGAATCATTACGGTGATCTAATATGTTAGATTTGTGGGTTTCGTTATGTTGCGAGCAGAGAGAATTGATATATTTATTCCGCTTCTTATGCGTTTTGTTATTAGAAATACTTTTAAATGAATCAACATTAAAAAAATGATATCCGCGGATATATTAAAGGCCTAAGATTTCTGTTAATATTTTTAACTTTAACCACATCGCAGTTAATATTTTTAACTTTAACCACATACATACGATGGGGTGTTTACAGAATTTTCCATGGTGGAATTTCCTAGTGAATTAAATTGACAGCTTTTGTCATTTTATTCGTGGATATTTATTTCATATTTAAATCATTTAATGTATAGAACTTTGTACAACCTTTAAATGAACAAACAAATATCTTAGTATAGTACTTGATGCAATCTTATCTCAACAAAATAAATTGCGATATTAAAACAAAACATCTGGCTGTTAATGAACTGTGCAAATCGATACAGAAGTTTAATATGCGTTTTTTTTTTCATTTTCGCCGCCGTTGTCTTGCTGGCAGAGTTTTTGGAAGTATGTCATGGGTATTAAGGATTAGATCATTTGAAAATCTGGTTAAAATTGTTAGGAATGTTATCTACGATGGAATAGATGTGCTTTTTATTTAAACTGTAGTAAATTCAAGCTTAATTCACGAGTCTCGCTAAATGGGTTAAAGGTTACTTTGTCTGCGAAATATCCCTAAAGATTTTAACTGGAACAACGGTGAACTTAAGCACATAGCCTTGAGCCAATACAACGAAGCACGTGGACGGTTTGATTTATACTCAGTGCAATCCCATCTCGACAACATAAAATTTGATATTAAAACTAGAGAGTGTCAACCACGTGTTTGACCACCACTATTTGTAAAACCCATTTTGTATGCCATATATTTATGCTACACGGTCCCTTACCACAATTTGTATTTTATACACCGAGTATGAAGTTTGTTTCTGCAAGCATAAACGCATGGGGTCCATAATTATCAAACCAAACTTCTTTTCCATGTGTAGTTAAAAAAGAATAATCGTGTTAGATTTAAGCTTTATTCAACACAAGTTGAAATTAAAGCCTCTTTTCGGGCGTTGTGTTGAAATGAAGCTAAATTCCCAAAACAACCCGTTTAAGTTTTGCATGGCTTCGGGGAATTCCCCTGGCTCTATTAAATAAGTTTTTGTTTTTACATATGTGGATTATGTAATCAAAAAATTATTAAAATTTTAATTCGATTTGACGACCGCTTGTTGGAGATGTCAACGCGATATGTCATGACTGTCACAATCATGATTAAGGAACATTTCTTCGTTTTTAAGGGACTTACCCTAAGTAAATGTTTTCTTTTTTAATAGGCACATAGTGGCTAACGGTCCAACGAGCCATTTGGATACTGCTCCGTTTACTTACTAAGCTAAATAAGAAATTGCAAAAGTCAAAACAATCACGTTTAAATTGGTTTGACAACTTTAGAATAATTACGCTGAACTAATTTGTTAGACTTGTGGGTTATGTTTCGAACAGAGAAAATTGATATAAGTATTCCGCTTCTTTTGCGTTCTTTTATTAAAAATACTTTTAAATGAATCAACATTAAAACAATTAAAAACTGTTAGGAATGTTAACTACGATGAACTAGATGTGCTTTTGAATTAAACTGTAGTAATATCAAGCTCAATTTGTGGGCCTCGCTAAATGGGTTAAAGGTTACTTTGTCTGCAAAATTGCGCTAAAGATTTTAACTGAAACCACGGTGACCTTGAGCACATTGCCTAAAGCCAATACAACGAGCCACGTGGATTTGATTTATACTCAATGCAATCCCATCTCGACAACATAAAATTCGATATTAAAACAAAACATCCGGCTGTTAATATACAGTGCAAATCGATACAGGATTTTAATAAATACCAAAAAATCAAACTCGGCAAGCGATCCCGAATAATAATTGCTAACATAATCAGCGGGAACTTGTAATTGCAGAAAGTTTGCATAACCACGTAGTTAGTGCGTCGGCTTTATGAAAGTCGAAGCCGGAAGATTATCATAGATACGGCACTCGGGAAATCTTGATGGCAATTTTTAGAAATATCACACGTCTAATGGGCATTTTGCTGATAATAATAATTGATATTCTGACAGCATTCTTGCAGGAGGCATTTGTCACGTCAGCCTCTTTGGTAGTTATTGATTAAAAAAAGTAATACATTATTTCGAAACGTCTAAAATGAAAAATGTTTTTTATTTAATATCTGGCAAGTTATTCTCCGATGTTTTTACTAATACTCTTTTGTTTTGGAGACTTACCAAAATAAAAATAGTAAATTGATTTCCATGTATATATGGTGATTATTATCACAATATACATTTGGTAGGCACGGTTCTCAATTTGTAGATAATAGAACAAATTTGCAATTACCAACTCTCGGTTTGGTATTTGACTGGTGCCCTTTGCCGACTTGTGTGGTTTTTCTTTCGTCCGATTATCATAATATATGCATAATCGGAACATGGATTTAATTTCGTTGTTGTGTACCATAAACTTGGTTGGTGCGAATAATCTCCACTCGGTTCCAAGAAATGTATGGCCTTAAGTGCAGCTCCGGTATTTAAACCTTTTTAAATGTGACATCATTGAATCACAAACAAGTTCCGTCTGCCCACAAAACAAGTTAAGTTCCGTCAACCCTTTAACCGGAATTTTTACCTTTGACACATGTTTTGAGAGGTGTTACGTAAAATGTTTTGTTAGAGTTTGAAATATTTATTTAGCTGTTTGAAGTATCTAACTTTATTTTCTTTTAATTTCTTTATATAACACTAATATTTTATTTCACTAAGCCCAGTTACAGTTAAATATATTCAAGTTGTTTTGTAATAGTGGTTAATGCTGTAATCTTTACATATTATGTTAGGATTTATTCGAATATCTTTAGCTTGTTAAAATGTCAGGTTTTACCTAGTGAGTTACAAACAATTAAAACATTTGTTGGTTTCTCTTGTCGGGAACATACGCATCTTTTATGTTTGTACTTAAATTCTCTATATATCTATTCATTTTGTTTTTTACGTTTTTAGCTCCCCACTCCCCTCCTTTGGCGTTGAACCTAGTGTACATTTTACCTCTGTTATTTGTTGATTTAAATTTATCAATATACACAAGTCAATCTGTCACAAACGTAAGTTACGAACAAAAGATTACGTCATAATAGTAGAATGTGGCTGTCAGCCACTGCTTACCAAAAAGGAAGCGTGAATACGAAACTTATTTTTTAAAAGGTAATAATTAGCTAATTTAGTTTTTAATGATGTTGTAGGTCTCTGTCTCGCGTCAAGTAGTACGGCTAAAGGAGGCGTTCAACCAATTATTCTCCCTATCACTCCAATGCAAACTGACCTCACAAAAACGGCTGTCACTCAAAATCCTGACATAGGAAGTCTTAGATGTTTTCACAATTTAAAATTGAAGCTTGGATCTGCAACCTAAACTTAAAATCCTACAAAATTTTGTTTAAAAATTTTAAGCCCATACCCCTATGTACATCGGCAACTTTTTCCCAACAAAACAGCTAGCAGATGCACAATCAACACCTTTATTTCACAAAGCACTGCTCCACGATTACAAAACTTTACAGCTTCATTACACAATATATGTTATTGTCAGATATGTGCACGTCAGATCCATGTTATGTAATATTCCTGAAATTTTTAACCGGACTGTCATAGTTTTGTTTCTGCAAGCATAAACGCATGGGTCCCATAGTTATTAAACCAAACTTCTTTTCCATGTGTAGTTAAAAAAAGAAAAAGCGTGTTCGATTTACGAACATTTTACCACAAATGTTTTAAATTTAAGCCTCTTGTCAAGCGCTTTGGTAAAGGGAAGGTAAATTCCCGAAACAGCCCGATTGAGTTTTTCATTATTTCGGAGAGTTCCCCTGGGTTTAGTACATAAATTTCTGCTTAACATATCTAAGTTATGTTATTTAAGTTAAATGTTTGTTAGATAATCTAACAATCAGTTTTAATCCGCTTTGGCGACTCCTTGTTGGAGATTTCGAAGCGATATAGCATGCCTGTTACAATCATGGTTTAAAACAAATCATAATTTTTAGGGTATATTTCCCTATGTTCCCTTTTTCTTTTTGCTCAATAAGGCGGATAGGGAACTAACATTTTGGCCGTATAAGCGCTATGCCCCAAAAACCTAATTTAAAAAAAATTCGATTTGTTTTTTTACCTCCCAGCGGAAATCCCCTGGGTATATTACCCAAAATTTTGGTTTCTGCATATCTAGACCATGTTTTCTAACAAATGACAAAGTTTCATTGTAATTCCATTATTCCTTCTGGTAGATGTCGGTGCCACAACCCATGCCTGTCACAATCATGATTTGAAAACAAAATCTTATTTTCTAGGGTATTTCCCTGGGTAATTTTTTAAATTCTTTTAAGTGTTATATCATTGGCTAATGCACTTACAGTTTACCAAATTGAAATGAAATTGGAGTAGCCGTTTAAGCGCTCTGCCCAAAAACGCTCTTTTTTTTAAAAAAAAATACCGTTTTGGTTTTTCACCTACCAGGGGAATTCCCCTGAGTATATTACCAATAATATTGGTTTCTGCATATCTAGACCATGTTGTCTAACAAATGACAAAGTTTTATTGCAATTCCATTACTCCTTCTGGTAGATGTCGGTGCCACAACCAATGCCTGCCATAATCATGATTTGAAAACAAAATCTTATTTTTAGGGTATTTCCCTGGGTAATTTTTTTAATTCTTGTAAATGGTATATCAGTGGCTGATGCCCTTACAGTTTAACAAATTTAATTAAAATTGGATTAGCCGTTCAAGCGCTATGCCCAAGAAAGCTATTTTTTTTAAAAAAGATACCGTTTTGGTTTTTCACCTCCCAGGGGAATTTCCCTTAGTATATTCCGCAAAATTTTGATTTGTGCACATCTAGACCATGTGATCTAACACACGACAAAGTTTTATTGCGATTCCATTACCCTTCTGGTAGATGCCGTTGCCACAAGCCATGCCTGTCAAGCGTTTGACGAAAAAAAAAAAAAAAAAAAAAAAAAAAAAAAAAAAACGGACAAAAACAATATGTGTCCCATTTTTCCAAATGGGACCCATAATTAGAGCAGCCGTTCAAGCGCTATGCCCAAAAAATTTAATTTTTTAGAAAAAAAATGTTTTGGTTTTTAACGTCTCAGGGGAATTTCCCTAGATTCATTACCCAAAATTTTGGTTTCTGCTTATCTAGACCATGTTCTGTTACAAATGTCAAATTTTTATTGCGATTTCATTACTCCTTTTGCTAGATTTCGGGGCAACATGGCATGCTTGTCACAATCATAATTAGAGAACAAAATCCGATTTTTAGGGTATTTCCCTGGGTAATTATTGGGTCCCATTTGAAAAATGGGGACACATATCGTCTTTGGCCGTGGGCTTTGAAAATTTCTTTTACCAAGGGCTCACTTTTTAACCCACCCTGGTAAAGACTGTTTTTTTGGCCATGGATTAACAACACGAATGCTTGTCTAGAATCAGTCTGCCGCTTATTAATCACCCCTGG